>VYVB01000567.1:0-126807 GCA_009761775.1 Ficus carica
AAAGGAATATGAGAATCTTAAGGTCGTGTTCGAGATTCTTTATTGGAATAATGAGATACTCAAATACACATTATATTATATTGAGATATAATATACAATGAAGACATTTTCCAATCGTACCATAAGATTCATTATTGGGGGGACCAAATCCTTTCGACATTCCCAAAGTGATGTTAGAAAGTCAATCTAAAACAAGTGGAGGCGTAGAAACCAATCCCAGCGCTTGTTTCCGCAAAAAAATGAAAAAAAATAATAACGCTTTTATGTTCTTAATAATAATAAGAAGATAATAACAAAGTGTTAAACCTGGATGTCAAATTGAAACGACATGGCAATATTCATTTTCTTTGAGCCAAAACTTTTTCTTTCTATGGTACCACACTATAAATGGAAAAAAGATACATCTCATATTTCTTCAAATAATAAAGTGTAAATTACAGATAAAGTCTCTTCTCTTGCGATTCTAGTAACACAAATGAAGTAATATTTCAATGGAATTCTACTGTTAGCTTAGTCGCTACCTGAAACAATAAAGATCTTCAATACAGACTGTTGCCGAGCAACCCTTCTCCACAGTATGAAGCAAAGAGAAGGCAAGTTGTTAACCTTCGACTTTTTTCTATGGTATATCATAGAAAAGATTCAGGCATGGAGAGCTGCAACGTCTTGGGACAACCCATCAACTGCCTCGTCCATGGCTTCGGGAATAGTTTCGTCCTGCACGAGAGGTAAGTTGCACAAAACATCAAAATTAAACACATCACTTCAGCTTCAAGAGACATATAAATTTCCAAAATGATCGACATGACTCAATGCTATCATTATTTCTGTTTCAATACATAGAGAAGTATTTCTGTGCCTTTGTAATTGTAATGATAGAGAAACTGTCTTAAATGTGATAAAAACAAATATTTCGATTAACTAAAGAAAATTTCATTTATTGAAAAAAAAAAAAAAAAAAAACTACCGAAGAAAATGGCACAACAGCATTAACCTCAAACTAAGAAAAATTCTGCAGGTACTAATGTTCTCGGATATCATAAACCCGAATAGTCAAGAACTCCAAGGGAATATCGCGGAGTAAACCATGATTGGTTCTAATTTCGGGACTAAAATTTAACTCAAATGCCTAGGATGTTTGGATTAAAATAAATATCATTTTAAATATAAAGGGCCACTCAAATTTTTCAATAGAAGGCATGAGATTACAGGACACTTGGTTATATGAATTAAGCATGTGAATAACTAAATAACACCGAAATTCATAATAAACGCGAGCATAAGGCTCAAGCCAGACAAAGAATATATATAATGTACGTGATGTTGAATTACCTCCAAATCTGTTTTTGCTTTTACACCTATACACTTAGAAGCACTAATGCTAGCACTCTTTAAGAGACTACGAGCAATCTGGTTTGGCTTGTTGGGGCCATTTTCTGAATCTTTGTTCTCCTCCTCTGAATCATCAATCTGATGTACCTTGGACTCTCAAGAGTCGAGGCAACAGAAGCTGCAGTTCTCCTTTCATTATCGTTGTTTTCGTCCTGAGTTGCCTCCTTGGGTGCACAAACCCGTCTCTGGAAGAGGCGAAAATAATGCAAACAAGGTGGTGAATAATCAACTAACAATACCTTGTTGACCAGAAGTAAGTTTAAATGTCTAATATCTAGGGCAGTTTATTGTAATTAACATGGATGAAATGGTTAAGAAGTAATGTACAGCCCAAATATGAAAGAGACGTTTTCATGTAGAACTCCCTTATTTTTGCTGTCATTTTGTGACTTCAGGCATAGTGTGTAAGGGTTTATAGGAAATTGATCTTTCTTTATTTCATTTCTTAATAAATGCCCTAAGTTTTAGTATCCGGAAATGACCGTTGTTTTTAATGGTCCATCGATGATAGACTACTGGATGGTCCATCACTGATGGACATGGGTGATCAAACAATATGAAACAACACTATACCGGTCTATTGGTAAATCAGTGACGGACTATTGGTAATCAATGATGGACCACTAGTGCATCGCTAATGGACAATCTAAATATCAGTGAAAAAAACAAAACAAAAAGCGGCTGTTTACCTAAAAAACCAAATGTTTGGCTATGTTTTTAAAGGAGCGGCCAAAAAACAGCCACCACCTAATTTTCCTATTTTTAATCTTAAAATTTTATAAGATTGCCAGATTTTTATCTGATACATACCTGGGTAAGGATGCATGCTGCCTTTGTAGTGGAGTGCTTCCTTGCCGCTCCTTTCACCTTTACCATAATGCTCCTCAAGATGCGCAAATTGTCTTTTAAATCGAATCAACACCACTAAAGGAGAAAGAACAAAAGTTACTGATTTAATTTGATACTAAAACTGAATGAACGAAGTGTCTTGCCATCAACATGAAGCTAATTGTTCATCCATAAAATAGTTTTTAGTCGAAAGCCCTCAACTGATTCAAATTTCAGCAGACTAACTAAAGCTAAATCAATGGGAATAAGAAGATAATGATATTATAAACAAAACAACCAGAACTGTTTTGCTACATGAGCTGCCTTAAAAATGTAAAAGTAAATAGCTGGGCTGTTTCTCTAAGCAATAAAACACTCTCAAGCGTGTGTCAAATGAAACAATGAGTTGGGGCAACCAGACCAGGATGTTGGTTGCCGCATGCTTAAATAAGACAAACTAATAAGCATGTGGGTGCGCCAATTGAAAATCCAATTTCTAAATGTGCCAGTAAGCTTAAATGGGAAGATCCATTCCACAAATTATGTACCGATTGAGCTAACTCCCTAGTCTTATTTTATTAGTAACTTGAGCTAAAAGAAAAATATCTTCCAAGGAACAGAAAAAGTGCTTGCAATTAAAAATGCTCTTTTCCCAATAAAACCCAAAAGAAACCCAACAAGAGTCAGAGAAGTAACCATCAACATACGGAAATGAAATGTATCTCACTCATTTCAGAAATGCTAGTATAAACTAGGTAGACTCGGAATGAAATTACTGAATGGGGAAAGGTTTTAGTACAATAGGTAATAGTGATTAACGAGAATATCCAAGTCCAAGTCCATACGGTGTATACAACAAAAAGTTTAACATGCTATGCATGATGACCTAAGAGTTAAGTAAAAACACAATATTGTCGGAGTAGGGGACAGATAGAACTTTGATGATATCATATAGCAACAAAACAATTTCAAAGAGTAGGCTAACCTCGGGTACATAAAGCTAGTTTGATCTCCACCTCGAAGATACTCCTGCAGCATCTGAGGATGGTACTCCAAAATCTGTTTTTAACGTACACAAATTTATTACAGCAACATAAGGGGGAGGGGAAGAGAAACCATTGCTCTAGAAAATCAGCCTGTTTAAAGTTAGAGGGGCACACCTCCCGATAGATTAACTCTCTAACCTAACATCGTCTTTTGTCAATTTCCTCCGCTCAAACTCAAACTCAGTTTTGAAATGGGTGAGTAATTGGTTCACGTCCACGTTTGCCAAACCATTAAAGTAAGGATCAGATAGCGCCTGGAAACATGAGCATCAACATCAATAGAAAAATGATGTGCCAAATTATTGGTCTCCTAACAATTATCCTAATTTCCATTTTGATACAGATTTTTAGGTGGTAAAAGTTGGGGTTACTATACCTCTTCGGCAGATGGACGATCTTTGGGGTCAAATGCAAGAAGTCGTTCCAACAAGCGAAGAGCTAATGGATCTACATTAGGGAACTTGTGCGAGAGTGGAATTGCTTGTTTCTTCCGCATGTTACCAAGATACCTCCGTGCTTTTTCATTACGAATCTGCCAGTTATAACCATGAAGTGAGGCAAAAAGAAAACCATAAAATGGAACCTGAAAGCTGAAGCAAGATTTTAAGAATAATAAATATGGAGGGTGTGCTAAATACACCAATTGGAATGAGCTAACTAACCCTTGCAATGGACTCAGGAGAGGGGGTGCCAGCAAATCCGTCATGAGATCCAATTGGTGTACCACATTTTTGCCGGGAAGCAGTGGTTTTCCTGTAAGCATTTCAGCAAATATGCATCCTATGCTCCAAATATCTATTGCAGGAGTGTACTGAAAAATGAAAGATAATCAATTATTATTACTGCAAATGTTATAGAAAGATTACGAGAGAAGCATGAATTCCAAAAGTGAGCAACAATCTGCTCACAAGCTCTCAGGAAATAGTCAGAAAGTACTGCAAAAATTCAATCACCAATAATGCCGATGTCATATCTAATCGCCGATCGGTTCCAATGTTTTCTAACGTTTTACCAGATCCTGGACCTTAACAGAAATTAAACATAAGAACGGACCACTTAAACGGTATGAGGAGATTCAGGATTATAGATAAACTAAGAATTTAATCAGTTCTTTGAAATTTGTAGATATTTCAACGCATGGAGGGGAAAATAACTAAAGAATCATTACTATTCTGAAATCCTACTGGGAAAAACCAGAGATCTAAAGTCAAGAAGATCAAGTAAAATGAAGCCATAAATCCTGACTGATTTCAGTGCCGAAGTAAAGTTCCCACCAAAAGAAGAAAAGGAAAAAACATAACTCTGCAGCCCAGATTGACAAACTATGTTAATGAAATTAAAATTTGCAAGGTGTTCCTAAACATGGATTCTTTGGAGAGAAGAATTTTTTTTTTTTTTTTTTTAATATAAGAATAACCATTGTTATTGATCATAAAATCAACTACAAGGAAAGAGGATGAGATATCCTTTGGGAAAAATTAAAATACAAAATAATACATATAACTATCTTCCGATTACATCCATCCAATTCAAAACTATTAACGCGAAGGGTGTTTCCATGAATGCTCTATCAGTTGAAGCCCAAAGAGATGCCAGGAATTTGGCCTTCTCAAACAAATCTAGCATCTCCATCTCGTTTTCTTCAAGTACTAAAGAGTTTCTTCCCATCCAAATTACCCAGAGTAGAGACAAACATTCAAACTTTTCTGTTTTCTAGTTGTGTTAAATAGATTCAAACTTCTATTTTTCTGCTTTCTAGGGACCATTAAGGAACAAAATGCTACGACTAAGCTGACAAACAATCAACAAGTGGGTGAGTATAAAATAGCTACCTCTCTAGAAACCACAAGCAATTTCTGGTATGATTGACGTAGAAAAATGTATATTAAAGACAATCTCATCAAGGACTAAAACTGACCATTTTGAAGATTGAAGAGATTGTAAATATTATATAGGCTCTAATCACGTTTAATTTGTAGTGCAGAACAATATTCTATTGGCATGGCTTACAGACAACTCATCTAACTTGAGACACATATGTTGTAGTAGATTGGGGTATGAAATATTGCAGAAGTTCAAGAAAAGCAAAGAACATTTTTGGAAAATAACCAAAAATCAACAAAAGAATGCAACAGATATGTTATCAGATTATTACACAAGTTAGAATGAGAAAAAAATAATTATTAAGCGGGATTTAAAAGATAAACGTCAACTCACTTTTGAAAAAAAGGACCCGCATAGCTCAGGGGCACGGTACCATCGAGTTGCAACATAGTCCTGCACAAAAATAAAATTATTGATAAGTATTGCAGTCTAAAGGCCTGCTCATGGCGGCTTTATGTATACTTTAGTAGTCACTAGAAGGAAAGTAAAGCTTTTAGAAAATGAAGTACAATGACAAGATTTTCATAAAAAGAGTAACTTACAGTCCAAAAGATAGCTGACGGGGCATCATTGAAAGATACTCGAGCAAGCCCAAAATCACAAATCTTTAGCTTGCAGTCAGCATTAGCAAGGATGTTTTTTGGCTTCAAATCTCGATGAAATACATTTGCTGTAAGAAATGCAGAAGAAATCAATCAATATTCATCAAAGACCGAAATGAGTAATGACTAAAGAGTTGGTGGAAACTACAAACCTGAATGAATATACTTAAGACCACGAAGAAGCTGGTACAAGAAAAACTGATAGTGCTCAGGGGTAAGATCATCATTTGCCTTAATTACTTGGTGAAGATCGGATTCCATCAACTCAAAAACGACATAGATATCTCTGAACTCTCGTCGTGAAGGAGGGAGCATAATATGTTTAATTTCAACAATATCCGGATGACGAAGCAACCGTAGGAGCTTGATTTCTCTCAGAATCCGTGTGGCATCAGATACATGCTCAAATACATCATTGATTTTCTTGATTGCAACCCTTTCTCCAGTGTGGTTGTCAATTGCAGAGCCAACAATACCATAGCTTCCTTTTCCAACGACTTCCTGAATTTGGTATTGGCTTCCCTCTCCATATTCAGTGAAGAATTCGGTTTCCGCTCCACCCTAAAAGATCAGCAACAATTAGTTGTCAACAAAGATACCAAGAAAAGTTACTCGAGACAGAAAAGCAAAACATAATACAAGAGATTATTGCAATGAAATCGCCGTTTTCTTGCTTCCGTTCAACAATCATGGAAAGCCAATACATTTTCTTCTCAAATAATAGTTCTGCCAAGGAATTGAACAGCAGCGGACATCTATATACGCCATGTTTCTACGAAGCTTATACCCGGAAATTACTGCAATTCATCTGATACTCGAAATGCAAAAATTTCACACACATGGTGCACGGACAGAATTGTCCATCTCATTCAGATCCATATCATGAATTGCTTCAATGTTCTAAAATCATATACCATGACCATACAATTACGGACTACTATCCAGTTTTAGCACCGAAATACCCGGATTTTTTCGGATTTATCCATCAAACAACATGTTCTTCCAAAGAAAAAAATATATCAATATAATCAATCAATGAACAGCTATAAAGATCGTTACAGTAAAACTTAATTTATCTCAAATATTTGTGTCCGCACTCCAAATAATCATCAAGTTTCAAGATTTTCAATCTTTTCATCAAATCCGAATCTCACTCTCATTATTTAACGCTTTGATTTTAACAAACATTCGAAACTAAAGAACAAAACACGAATTAAAAATAATAATAATTTTAATAATTAATAAATAAATAAATAAAAACAGACAAACGAACAAAGAAACAAAAGTGGATCAGATCAAAAACTAATCTGAATCAAGGAAGAAAAAAAAGGGGGAAAAATAACCTTCTTTGAGAATGCATAGTTATAAAGCCAGGTTTGAGATGAATCCGTTGGGGAACTTTGATGAGCTCTAATCCGAAGACGTTGAAATCTTCCTCAACAATCGTAAGCTCCGATGATGATTGTTCTTGTCGTTCTTTGGCTTTTTTTTGGGGAAATTTGGTCACACCCAGAACGTGGCCACCATTTTCATAATTAATTTTATAATTATTATTATCTGATTTTTCAGAATAATTATTGTCGGAAGAAGTAGAAGAAGAAGAAGAAGAAGAAAGACGTTGAAACCAGCGACGAACACCGTCCACCAAAGTAGCTCCACTCCCCATATACACACAAACCCACCTCTTTTTTTTTTTTCTCTTTTATTTACCTTTCGATTCCCAGCCACCCGATCCCAGCATTTCCCGCTCTCTCTCTCTCCTCTTTCTCTCTCTATTTCTTCGCTGGCTATATATATATATATGTGTGTGTGTGTGTGTGTGTCTCTTTCTGTTTCTGTTTCTCTCTCAAGAAAATTAATCTGGCCCTGGGTTTGGACCCGAGAGATGCGGGGACAGATTGCAGATATTGTGGAGGAGAGAGAGAGAGAGTAGAGAGGGTAGAGAGAGAGAGAAGAGAAGTGGAAGAGAGGTTTTGATTTTGTTAAAGTTTGGAGGCTGATTATTGATTTGGAAATGCAAAGGAGGGGGAAGGAGTATCTTTGACAAATTATTAATGTAAAAATGCAAGGCTTGTAATCTTTTGCCCATATGTGGCATGTAGATATTTTGTCCTTTTTTTGTCAACTTTTGTTTTGGGTCGCTTTTGCCGCTTACTTTTCTAAATTTATATTCTCGTGTTAAAAAAGATGGTCATAAACATGTATTAAAAACCACGGTGATAGTGACACAGCGGGAGAATTATCTTTTATGATTCTCTTATATAGTATTTAAAAATCAGATATTATTCATTGTGAAGGTGTATTAAAGTATCTTTAATAACCTGTTAAATTGGATTAAGTACTCGTAATTTTAGACTTTCTGGATGTTACTCAAGAAAACATGGATCGAATTTTTTTTATTTTTAATCTGTAGTATTAGTAAATTCTCATAATGACGCTAGTTTAGGAGCGTAAAAATACCAATGATAATTTTTTTTAATTAGCAAGAAAAGAACATGTATAAAAAACAAGGATTGGGTTATAAACATAAGATAATTATATCTTGTTTAACATTATGTCTAGAGAATATTTTTTCATATTATTTAAAAAGTTTTTTATATTAGGGTCCGTTTGGTGAATGAGTTTGAGTTGAAAAAGTACAGTTTGAGTTGAAAATTTTTGTTGACTTTTCAGAAAAGACAAAAAAAATTTCAGAAAAAGATAAAAACTGAGATGAAAAGATACAGTTTGAGTTGAAACTCTAACCGAGGTCTTCTTTTTTCTTATAAAATTTTAAATTTGTTGTTTGAATTTATTTTTTAAAATTTATGGTCAAAATAAAAGCTTAATTCTAAAAAAGGCAAAAAAAAAAGGTTAAGATACTTCATGATTTGTTTATTTATTTGTTGATTAAAAAATGGAAGATCAATCAAATCCACCTAGTGGCACTACTCATGTCCTATTAGGATGGCTGGCGGGAATCCGTCAAAAGAAATCATCTGCACAAAGAACATCAAGCCCGCCTCTGACAGCTTGGAAACAAGGCACTAGGATTAAACTATGTTCATAGTTCTTTATTTTAAACAAACAATCCTCGTAATACAATAGTCTTACTGAGATTTCTCAACATTCGACCTTCTACGCTATTCTCCTCTATTTAGAACAACCAGTGTGTGGATACCAATTACTTATTAGCACTTTATCAGTTTTCTCCTTTTAATCCTTAACGACTATGAATTTTTTTTTTTTTTTTTTTTTTTTTTTTAAGGACAATTATGATCTTTAGATTGACATGGACCATTTAGAATTTAAGCACGGGAAACCTCATCTCCGACATTGGGATTGTATTCCATGAATAGAATTCTTAGACCGGGATTTGTCGGAAAGTCTCCGCTATTGTATTCCCCACTAAACACTAGTCAATTTTGCATTTTTTATCGATTTTTTCCTTGATCATAAAATGAGGACTCTAACTTTCCTTTAAAGTATCTCTCCTTACCTATTTTAAAATAATCAAATACTATTTTAATGCAACTATCTATATTTTACATCAAGGGGAAAAAAAAAAAAAAAAGGAGAAAAAAAAAGCTTGAAATAGAAATCAAGCAAAAACAAGAGGAGAAAGAAACTCAAAAGTTCGATAATGGTCATCAGTTTCTAGTTAATAAAAAAAAAATTAACAAAATGATTAAAAAACTAAAGAGAACGAAACGTATTGTAAGATTCAATGAATTCTTTTTCATTAAGAGAGAGAGAAATAAAATAAATTTTTATATTTTCTCTCTGAACTTTAAATCTTGTAATAAAATGTCTTATAAATTTTTATTTGTAATATCCATTTTCCCTGAATTATGACAATGTTTCAAATTCACCCCTTCTGTTAGGGTTTTTTTTTTTTTTTTTTTTTCAGAAAATGACACGAGTCAACATATAAGATAAAGTACAATATGGAATGACCATTTAACCCAAATGTTAATATTTAATGAATTTGAGAAATTTAAAAAGTGAAAAGCCCGTTTTAAAAAAAAAGAGGCTTAGCAAGTGGGCCTTGTCTTCTTCTTTGTGTAGTTCTGGGCAAGTGGGAAAAATTACCTCCATTTGGATTACGTTTCTATTTTAAAAAGAAAATTTTTTTATTTTAAATAAGAAAATATTTTCTTTTAAGAATAATATAGTATTTGAATATATAAAAAAATTTCTTTTTGTTGGAATGAAAAAAATAAAATAATGTTTAGAATGGTGTATTGTGAGAAGATTTCAATAAAATTCATTTTATTTTTTCTAAATGGTACTATATAAAATTAATTTAAAAATTGGATAGTTTTTTTTTTCTAAATAAGATAATGATAAAAAAAGTTGAGATAAACACAACTTTGTTTTTTTTTTTTTCCTCCTTTGCTTGCCGACCCCTTCTCTACTGTTTGTTTGATTTCTTGACATCCACAAAACTTTCATATACAGCAAGAGAGTAGGGCCCAAAAACAGAGAATAGGGCCCAAAATACAAAAATAAAAAATTAAATAAGAAAGTTGACCTAATCGACTAGTATGCATGTATTTTTTCTTTTTCAAAACGTAACTTATGTGTTTCATTCATTTTGGAATTAGTTGAACAACTATCATCATGTTTCAAAAATATATTTTCAAATAAATATGAAAGAGAGAGAGAATGTTAGAGGTCGTCACTTTATGCTTTTTCCATCACCCTAGCTAGCTCGAGTGTTAGTCCTCCCCAAATGATGAATCAAATTGTCAGCAACTGGTGATAACAAACAGCAGTCACCCAATAGGTGACTCGATGTCACACACTAAGTGATTTAATATATTGAAATGAGAAATGTAATTTATCACTAAATTTCTCGGTGTTACACACTTTGAATGTTGACAGTTAGACGACTATAACAATATTCTATGATAACAAAATTTCCTTTTCGGTCGGTAATTTAAGTTGTCAGTTAAACAGCACAAAAAACAAGGCGGAGCAAAAACAAACAAGCGATAGATTGAGTACTAGGTTTTGATCTTCACCAATGAGAGAGGAAGATGTGTACTCTCAAAGAGCTTTGATCTGTATCTTGATCTTCCCTTTATTTCAAGATCAGCCGTGGTGATGACCGGTTGTTTCTCACCTTGACGACGATAATTCCCCAAAAATACAAAGAGAAAGTGAGTGAGATGCATTGTAACACCCAATAAAATTCATTATTCGTTACTACCTTGCTTAATAAGTGCTATTTTATTATGAACTTGCTTAAACTTGACCAATGAAAGACTTTAAAATTTCATTTTAACTAGTAAGAAATTTGGGAATCAGCTGTATAGTTTATGCAACAATCTAAAAAAAATAAAAAATAAAAATATAGAATTTTTGAAATCCATAAATATCTTCTCCAAGTATTTTGAATATAATTAATGGGACCAATAGTCAACCCTTAGCATTGTCGTCAAGCCAAAAATGCCATTTACGTATATCACAAGAATTACGAGAGTAGCTCAGTCAGCAGAAATCATACGTGTAACTTATATAACGATATGATGCAATTTGTACTTACAAAATCTCTATCGTATTCATACTCAACTCTCATAAAAGCAAATCATACACCCATAATTGTGTACGCTATGAGCTCATAATTGTACCAAGAAACAATCCAATTGCTGCCCAGCCTCTTCGACAAGACAAATCCAAGTCCCAAACATTCTCATCGGACCAATCCGAAACCACAAGCAATCTCAACAGGTGCACAAAGTAAATAATCTAATTAATTCTCAGGGTACGACTATTTCTTTTTAATTAAGAAAGTCAAGCATGAGGGATAGTGGCGGATACATGGGGGTTGCCCACTGAAATTTTATTTTATTTAATTTTTACTCTAAAAGTTTTATTATTTTATAATTTTACTCATACTTAAATTAAAAAATTTCATATAATCCTTATTTTATCTCCACTAATAAAAAATTATCACATAATTAGTACTAAACTTAATTTTATAAAACAAAAAAAATTAAAATTTCTCATATAAACCCTCTAAAATTTAAAATTCTCACATAATCCCTTTTAAAATTTATTTTATCTTAAAAAAAAAAAATTTGATATACACCCTTACTGAAATAGTTTCTGACTTTGCCCCTGTTGACGGATGCACTAGATATGCACACTCAAATGCCATACATGCATATATTATATATACTCCAGCAAATCACAACGGACATATATATGTATGTATGTGTGCGTGTGTGTGTATTAGCAACTCAATATGATTGACATACCAACAAAAGTATGGAGATAATTTAACACTATATAGAGACCAAATTGAAGAGTTTTAGACCCAAAAAAAAAAAAAAAAAAAAAAAAAAAAAAAAAAACTCAGTAGTTCAAAATGAAAAAAATAAATTACTCGCCTGTTTACTGATTATCTCTGTAATTTTGATTCAAGCATTAAAGCTAAATCATTCTGGCAGATGAAGAATGAAACACTAACCCAATATCTATCGGCAACAACTTCAGCTGGAGTATTATCCGCCAAATATAAATTGGTGTTTTAAATAGCCCTTTGTTATTTTCTCTAATGCAAATGTTTTAGCAGTTAGAAAATTTCAAAGGAGCAAAATAGAAGATTGTAAAAGTTCTTTTCTTGGAGGCAAACTGTCTCTTGGACAGCATAGATGCATCTAGACTCTAGTTTATTAAAGGAAAATTGTAGTATATAATATATTTTATAGGTACTTTATAATTTATAGTAGGTTTGTAAAAGATAAAAATTATCGTATATATTTACAAGTAAATACTTAGATTTTTTAGTAATTGTGGTTAATTTTTAATAATAGATTTACGTATACAGTTTCAAATTAAAGAGAAAAAGAGAACAGAGAAAGAGAGAAGATGAGGGAAAAGGATTTTTTTTTTAATTGATATTGTGTGGTCATAAGTCTAATTACTACGTTAAAATTTTACTCTATAATTTATTATTATTATTTTTAAATATGTTGTTTAACTCTTTCTCTCGTTATTAAATAATAAAAATGTACCAAAAAAGTTATTAAATAATAAAATGACATTACCGACTAAAGAGTGCTCATATTTCAACCCTATCTAGGAAATGGGGGATTTTATTTTATTTTATTTTATTTTTAACCCTGCTGAGTTAAGTTTCTCTCGCAGAAAGTGAGCACCAACTCTGAGCCCCACGTGATGGGACCCATAATATGGGGTTATATGCATCCGCCGAAGTTCATGTTTATGACTAGATTATCAAAATTTTGATAATTTTGGACTATTATACGTGATGATTAATTTATACATTGCAAGAAGCATTATTTGATATAAGGTGCTTATAAAATACTTTATCCCAAACCAAGATCTTCGCTCGTAAAATTGAAAAAATATCTTGATAAAAGGTGCAAATATTAAGAGCTCCTCCTTTCAAAATAATAATAATAATAATAATAATAAATAAATAAATAAATTCAGAGCTCCTCATAATTGATAATTCTAATTTTAAATATGTGGATTTGGGTCCGTTGCTTTGAAAGAGAGTGGACTGTTCAATTACATTGCGTGAGGAAACATAAATTAATTCGGGATTAGCTGACCGTAGAGAAGAGTCACTTTTCAAGTTTAATGTTGCGATATATAATAGAGATAAGTATTATAGAGCTTCACTCGTGGGACATCACATGGTTTTGCTTCGTTTCTTTTCACTTTATTAGTTTAATGCGCGGCGTCTATGAATAATATATTATTTAAAAAATATAAGAATTTAAAGAGAAAATACAAACAAAAAAAGAAAAGAAAAAGTATTGAACGATAAAATAAGAAAAAGATATAACGAAATAAAAAAAAAAAAGACAAAATCCTTTTTAACCAAAATAAAAAATATATATATAAGAATTTAACGAGAAAATAAAAAATACCGAATGACAAAACAAAAAAAATAAAAAAAAAAAAACCGAAACTTCGTACGAAAACTCAAAAAAAAAAATTAGACAAAACCTTTTTTTAATTAAATTCAAAAATCTTAAAGAAACTATAAAAAAAAAAAAAAAAAAAAAAAACTCCATAAATTAAGAAGGAAATTTAAAAAAAAAAAAAAAAAAAAAGCCACGTAACGACATAAGAAGAAAAAGAAATATGAAAGTATTTTTAACTAGATTAAAAAATCACATCAAAATGTCTTCACGAAACTTTAAAGAAAAAAACTCTAAAAATATATATTCTCGCTTTTATTATTGATGATAGACAAAAATTTGTTATTGAACAGATATATAGAGGATTATGTATATGTGTGTATAAATGTAATGAGAAACGAAAAAGAAAAAAGTGATAAATGAAAAAAGAGATAAAAGAAGAAAAAAGTAATAAAGCATAAAAGAGAAGTGAAAAGAAAAACAATGGGTTGATGCATATATATATATATATATATATCTTTCATATATGTTAAGATTTGTAATGAGAGTTGAAAAAGATAAAAGAAATAAATGAAAGATAAAAACATAAAAGAGAAGTAAAAAAAAACAAAAAAAACAATGGGTTGATACATGACAAAAGAAATAAAGAGTATTATTGGCTCTTTTATATATGTTAATATAAAATTATTATTTTTCTTCTTTTGGAATATATATACTATTTTTCCTTCTTTTAAATTTTTTGGTACATATATGCATAGTACAATAATTTTTTACTCATATTCACCAAAAATAACTTTTTACTGATATTAGTTGGATAACGCATTTCACATGCGAGATAGACAAACAATGAAAAAAAAACATTAAAATTAAAATTAAAATTAAAAATTAAAAAATTTTTGTCACGTGACAGGTATTAAACCCGCCATGTGGCTCCTATTATAGTGTAATAAGGGATAAGAATATGGTAGTAAATAAAAAGTGAGGGGAAAATGCATTAAAAGGAAAAAATCAAAATAATAATAAAATAAAAAAGGAACCAAACGTGAGACATGGGATGATTTGGTTTTTTGAGACTTTTATATTATAGATATAGAAGATATAGAAGAAGAAGAGAAGATAAATATATATATATATATAGATATATATACATATATGAAGAAGATTTTTATATAGAAGATTATATTTGGATATAGAAGATTTGATTTGCAAATTAAAAACAAAGTTAGTGTTCTGCAAAGCTCTTTCAATTTAGAATTATGCATGGCGCTTGTAAAGATAATTGATAACTACATGCGCACTCAAATCTTAACATGCATTTGGTACTAAGATTTGGATTGCAGAATTTA
Organism: Ficus carica; assembly: GCA_009761775.1. Taxonomy (NCBI): domain Eukaryota; kingdom Viridiplantae; phylum Streptophyta; class Magnoliopsida; order Rosales; family Moraceae; genus Ficus; species Ficus carica. Next base: position 14,982 of record VYVB01000567.1, read on the forward strand.
AATTCGAATTTGATTGTGCATTTATCGAGACGTTTGAATTGCTGGAGTTAAAAACTGTAAAAACTTGATATGTGTTCAGAAAAAAAAAATATCAATATAGAGCTTATTTTGTTCATCTCGAAATTCTTGCAATATATATATATTAAAAAAAATCATCTCATTTGAACTTGTCTAAAATTATGAACTTTTAAAGTTTAAGTTACAAAACTATGTGAATAATAAAGCTGAAGAAAAAGGAGAAAAACTATATTGTAATTGTATAGTTTGGATTATGCATCCAAATGCATGCTTAGAGTTTATGGTGATCAGTAATCATATATTTGTGTGTTTGATTTCAAGATTTTTTTTTTTAAAGAAAATTTTGAGATTTTTGTTGGTAAAATATATAATATGACAATGAACAAATATTGAAATAAACATAAATTTAAAGAGAATATAATTAGCAACGAAAACAGAATATCATTGGCAACCGAAAAAAACTGAAAACAAAATGTGGATGAGAAATTGAGACCATTATATCACACGGTTTTTTTAAATAGATTCACTCCTTCACACCATCGGTTGTTGAGGATCAATCGGCATTTTTTCCTAAGATAGAAAGTTTAATAGCACTAAAACTATGTCTAAACTCTATAACTCTTGAGAATACCTAAAGGCGCTCTAGAGCATAGGAGGATGAATATTTCTTTGTATTTTTCGTGTCAGAAACACACTATATTTTCCTCTGAATATTTCTTGGTTACTGGACTAAAGCTCTATTAATGCAGCTATTACAGGATCAATTATCCATTTATCCCCTGTTTATGAGACTATGTTGTAACTCCTGTTGCTATTATACAAAATAGAATTAAATTCCATCATTAAGTTGGAAATATGAAAAACCGAGCGAGTAGCAAAACCAAGCTCAAGTAATTTTCTACGACATTCATGCCCGATGAACCCGCGCTCATACACAAGTTCTTTAGTTTGTCAATTGGGGATTTGCACCCCTTACATGTGGAAGAGAGAGCCACATAGATTCTATTATTATGGATTAGGCAAATGGGCAATTCTTTTAAATCACATGTGGCTTTTATCACTTTTTTCATGTGTGATTAGTGTTTTCTCAATTGTTACGTCTCAATTTTTCCAACTTTAACGGTGTACTTTTTTACAATTAATTTCTTGTTAATCCATACATCATTTTTAGCATATGAATAAACCACTTCGCACCCTCACGGAATAGAATACATATTCATCTTGATCCATTACAAATTTGTCGTGGATGTCCCTCAAAATTATGCCTAAAAAATGATATTCGACAAGGATTTTTCAAACCCTTTTCCATCAAAATTTTTTCATTATCTAGAAAAAATTATTATTATCCTTAATTAATTGCTACAACTTTTTTTTCTGTAATTCTCTCTCTCTCTCTATCTCTCTCTCCCAGTTGCTAAGAACCATAATTCTGAATTTAAATATGGCCTTTAATTTTTCAAATTTATTTTTCTAATTCATGAATCAAAGTGCTAATTAAAATTTAGGAGTACACTACGCATATACACATTTTCTTCCCCTCGTCTAGGGCTTATTATCAAGGTATTGTTAGAAAATATATATAGAGCATAAACAACGAACAAGTGAATTCAAATATAATTTTAACGAAAATTGATCACACCGAAACTCAACCTTAACTCGAAGGAAACAACACAAATAAGAACGTCAAGGCACGTGAGACACGCTTTCCTTAAAACAGATTCGTCACATCCGGTAAGTGCACGAGGCTTCAACGGACGTCTGTCTCCCACGATACAACGACAAACAACGGTAGTCTAGCATAATCGAAAACCGCTTTCGGCGAACTTAAAACCAAAGCCTTTCCTCTATCACCAAAACTTCAGAAATCCGACCACTACAAGAGGAAAACTTAGAACAAGAAAACAACAAAAAGAAAACTTGTGCTCTAGGATTTTGTGTGTATCAAGTGTGTATTTCATGCTTGTGTAGGCCTTCTTTTATAGGCTCAAGGATGGGGTGTTACAAAACCGAATTCATGAGGTTTTAAATTCGGATTAATTCAATAAATTAGTGCTGCCCATTGACTCTTAGAATATGAACAATTTTTCAGAATATGAACAGTCGAGACTGTTCATATTCTGAAAAAATTAAATCTGGAATTGTGTTGGAAGAAAAGGAAAAAAAAACTCCAAAACAAAGCCCGCGCGAGGGCAAGCTTGACGAACCGACATTCGCGTCGCCCACGTCATGCGGGCGCACACATTGGGCCCCTAACCCACTGGGGCTGTGATTTGCACCCCCCCCTACGTGATTCACAATCTTACCCAAGTCCAAAAGTGTAAATCCTTATAAAGTCCATCAAGCTTTCATGCCTAAGTAATGTGGGACTCCACATATATAAGCAACTTTCCAATAAAATCGTATTTCATTTGGCACACTTTGAGTATCAATTTCTCATTCACCCGAATACCATTTGAGCGTATGAATATATGATTTCGATCTCCTCACGACGGAGAATGCAAATCTACTAAGACCCGTTAATTCTATTAAGTGGGTCATACTCAAATTTGGACCTAAAAATGGTTTAAAAACCATTTTTCCAATAGGTATATATTTAAGTTTCTTTATAGGAGTAGGCATATATGTAAATATTCAAAGAAAAAAAAACACTATATGTGTAAACATCAGTAGAGCTTTATTTTGAGACTGTTAAATTTATAAAAGATTTTGTTACTTTGTAATTTTTATGTGATTTTGAATAAATATAATCTCAAAAAATAGAGATGTTCACTAGATCTGTGAATCTGCATAATCTTGTCCAATTTGACGGATTGAATTGGATTAAAAGATTAACTGATTGGTAACGGATTGAGATTTTTTCAGTTTGAACATTACAAATTAGATTACGGATAAAAGATTTTCGAATTCACAAAATCTACGAATCCGAACCTTTTTTAAATATAAATTTAGGAGCATTGCATATATAGCATTGTCGTATGTCCGGCAAGAATCCTGGCCGTTGGATGAAAATTAAAGGGCAAGATGAGAGGGAGAGGAAGAGCTGGGATCAATCCAAGAGAGGGAGAGAGTGTCGCCAAAGAGAGTTGTCAGAAAGACCCCCATGCACTGCTGCTCGTCCTTGAGGTTCGGCTTCCATCCTCGAGTCTCCTTCTTCACCGGAGCATGTTGTAATAGGGAAGGTGTTTGAGTGATGATTGTTGCTGGAGAGAAAGAAAGGTGTTTGAGTGATGATGGTTGCATACCGTTTCCGGAGTCAACAGAGTCAGAAGCCATCAATTGCGTATTGTTCCAGCGAGGTCTATATGAAATCAGATTGTCCATCAAATCAGAGTCAATTTTGGCCATCTCATCCTTGCCTTCTGCCGTGTCTGACACTATTGAAGAGCCGTTGTCGTGTCCTCTGCTGCTCTTCGCCATGAGTTCCGGTGAAATCCTTGAGAGCCTCCGAAATGGCCTTTTGGCCAAGCCCACCGAGAGATAAAGAGAGAATGCAGTTACCAGAGCTCATGGAAGACATGGTTGCAGATGGAGATGGCTTGGAAATCTTCGATGACGGGATTGAGGTCTTCGTAGCAGATTGAGAAAATGGTCTCTCTTTCTTTATCTTTCTCCGGCAGACGTCCGGCTTCTGCATGTGAGACCTTTCCTATAAATGTATATGTATGTATACATCTATTTCCTAAATATTCTTAATAAAAAAAGTATATATAGCTTGAAGTTTGATATGCTTTAGTAGTTTTATTTTAGTTTCTAAAGTAAAATTGTTACAATAGTTATTTTACTAAATTATTTCATGTTCTTTAATATGTTTATTTTAGTTTTTTAAGTTTACAGATTGAATCTGTGAATCCAATCCGCACAATCTGATGTTTACGGACTGCATTGAGACTTTTACTGATTGGTAATAGATTGAGATTTTTCCAATCTGAAGGTTACATATTAGACTAAAAATTAAACTCTAATTATCCATCTATTCCAATCCATGAACACCCCTATTAAAAAGCATACACCGTCCATGCAAATATTCTACTATAAAAAAGCTCTGTGCAAATACAATGAAGCTAAAATATGGGGATTGATAAATCACAATTTAAACGTGGGGACTTCTACAATGCGGTAAAGCAATTTTGTCCCATTGATGGAGTTAAAAATGTCAATCTTTAGATCAATTTTTAACGGTTGAGTTCCAAAAATTACATCAAACTTATTGTGAAACCTATTACATGTGATAATTTTGAAAAAAAAAAAAATGACCCATCCATCGTCCCAAGAGACCAACAACTATGGTGGCTCCCAGCGATGGCTCGTGAAGGCGGAAAGGGCTCCTGTGTGCAACGGGTTCACGACGAAGGGTGGGACGGGTGGCGACGGAAGGATGGGTGATGAACGGTGACGGTGATCTTCAAGTTCATGAAGGCGATGTGGGTGACTCGCTCTAGAAGCCGTCGACGGAGAAGAGTAAGATCCATGACGGACCTCCGAGCTCACAATGTGGATAACAGCGGCGAGGCTGGCGATGTGGGCGGCTCACGCTCGCTCTAGAAGGCATGATGGAGAAGCATGAGATCCATCGCGAGGGTGACAAATCTTCGCCAAATCTAGATGTAGAAAACTAAAAACTAATTTGGGAACAAGAGAAAGTTAATGTTTCTCATTCTAATTAATAAATCAAAATAATACATCAAAAGTGGTTTATATAGGCAAACTAGAAAATATAAAAATACTAATCTACCATTAACTGTTGAAAGGAAAAAAACATAATAATAATAGGAAGCAAGCAATAAAATAAATATTAAACTATATCATCTAACACCCATCCTCAAACGCACGATACTGCTACAAGTAGCATTAAGAGTTTGCCAAATAAGAAATGAAAACGCAAAGTGGAAAGTGCTTTGGTAAACATGTCAGCTTTATATATAGAAGAGGAAACAAATTACAATGTGATGGTGTCAAGTTGATAGTGATGTCGAATGACATGACAATCAATCTCAATATGTTTGGTCCATTCATGGAACACTGAATTGCAGGCAATCTGAAAAGCATTCTTAAAATCACAATATAAGGGAGCATATTGATTAAGAAAAACTCCCATATCCCTAAGCAACCAACGTAACCAGACTATCTCACAAGTAGTAGAAGTCATAGCATGATATTCTGCTTCGGTGGAGGATTGGGAAATAACATATTGCTTTTTACTCTTCCAAGAAATAAGAGAGTCACCCAAAAAGATAAAGAAGCCAGTGGTGGACTTGCGATCCATCAGATTACTAGCCCAATCAGCATCAGAGTAAGCATGCAACTTTGAGGACGAAGTACAAGTAAGAGACTCTGAAACTGAGTAACCCAAAAATACCTCAAAATACGAAGAATAGCAACCCAATGAACTGTAGTAGGTGCAGTGACAAACTGACTAACTATATGAACCACATGTGTAATATCTGGCCGAGTTGTGACGAGATAAACCAAGCTGCCAACAATAGTGCAATATAAACTAGGATCCGGAAAAGAAAGACCATCAGAAGGAATATATCAAGCATTAGTCTCAAGAGGTATATCAACAATCTTATTATCAGTAAGAAGTGCACGATTGGGTGAGAAGATAACCTTTCGGAGAAAAAGCGACCTCAATGCCTAGAAAATAACATAGTGAGCCAAGATCTTTCATGGCAAAATAACAAACTAACTCAATCTTCAGTGCTGCAATCATGTCAACATCATCACCAGTAATAATCATATCATAAACATATAAAGACAGTAGAATACGATCCGCACCAATATATCTGACAAACAAAGCTGAATCATGATGCCTAGAGCGAAAGCCAAGTAAAGTAATCACCATAGAAACTTTTCAAACCAGACTCGTGGTGCTTGTTTGAGACCATAAAGGGCTTTTCTAGAGCCGGCAAACTTCACCAGGTTAATGAGAAACACCAAGAGGAGGAACCATGTAAACTTCTTCATGAAGATCACCATTTAGAAAGGCATTTTTAACATCCATATGAGATATGTGCCATTGACGAACAGAGGCAACTGCAATAAGAGTGCGAACAGTAGTCATTTTTGTAACTGGGGTAAAAGTCTACTCAAAATCCATACCATACTCTTGAGAGTAACCTTTAGCAACAAGTCGAGCTTTGTTTATTTTAATAGAGCCATCAAACTTGGTTTTGATTTTATAGACTCAACAAGATCCAATTGATCATTTACTTGGTGGCAAAGGTACCAAGTCCCACGTATGTATCTGATGCAAAGCAGTAAGTTCATTAGCTATAGCATCCTGCTAATGTGGATCACAAACTGTCTTTCTATAGAAAAATGGCTCAGAGAGACGATGAATAGAAGCTAAAAAGGAAATAAAAGAGCTAGAATAACAAGAGTAAGCAAAATCTAGTAGCTTAATAGACTTACAAGAATGCGTAGAGTGACGAAGGGGAAAAGAAGGAAGAGCCACAGTCTCAGGAAGTGATTGGGTAGCCGTAGGAGGAGAGGGAGCAATGATAGTATCAGGACCAGAGTACCAGAATTTGCTGAGCTATCAGTGGGAACTTTGCAAGAAGCATTATCTGAAACTAGAGCAGATGCTTATCAAATAGATGGTAAGACTGTGTCAGTGTCAAGAGTGAAATGATCGATATGTATAAGATTAGACTTGGTCAAATTATAAGAAGTAGCAGGAATAGAAAATAATGAGATATGTTCAAGAAACACAACATGATGAGAGACATATCATTTTTAACTAACTGGATCAAAACAACGATATTTTTTTTGATCTGCACCATAACCCAGAAAGACAAACATAAGGGACCGCTATGAAAATTTACTATGCTCAACATTAGGACATGATAAGTGTATAAAAATACACTTTTATTGTACATAATTGTCAAATAAATTAAGTTTTAATTAAATATTTCTCATGAATTTAATTTAAAATATTTTTGTATGGAAATATTTAGATTTAATTTAATTTGTTGGAAAATTACACTTTGGGAACAATTTAAAGCAAAATTGAAGAAAATAGATCCAATTTATCAACCCAAGCCGTCAGCCGAGCTGAGGCACGCAGCCACGTGTCATTTTCGGACTCATCAGGACACCACGGGGGCCCCAGTTGTCCCCACGCACACGTGCGCGCCAAGCGCGCACAGCCTTCCCCCTGGGCGAGTTTCTTACACGCGCACGTCAACCATTTCCTTTCACTCTCCACGTGGACCCCACTGTGCAGCAGTTCTCCACTTATCGCGTGCCACATTTCAATTAGGTCCCAGCTACCGGCATTTATTTCTTCTCCAGCCCATCTCTGCATGACAAGTGTCCCAAACTCTTGGGATTCTTTGCTAAAGACCACCGTTTCTAACTGTTGAAAAGCTCCATTCAATATCAGTTTTCATTCCACCACATAATTACATTGTAAATTCCAATTAATTTAGAAATGTTTTATTTTTATTTATTTTATTTTAATTTTAATTTTTTTAGTTGATGGCAATCCTCTAAAGCTCTATAAATAGAGGTTTGGCCAAGTGTGTTATGTTGTTGAATTATAGTCTAAGTATAGTCATATTTTCTCATATTTTCTTTGAGAGTTTTGTGAGAATGTTAAATATGAGTGGCTAGATTTTTTTGATGAGACTAAAGATGATCCTAAATGTGTAGTGAGTTTGTTTGGGTTTTGATTCTTCAATGGTTTGTATGGTTTATACATTTGAATAAATAATTTTTTTTTATCTTATTTCTTTCTCATATTAATATATTTTGTTGTCAACTTTTATATAAATTTAGTCAGGCTATTTTTATGTGATTGTTGCAAAATATAATATATTGATAGCATTATTTTATAAGTAGTCTTTTACTACAATATTGTCACTACTACAGAATGTGGATACCACGACGGTTTTCTAACCGTCGTGGAATCCAGGGCAGATTCCACGGCGGTTTTTAACCGTCGTGGAATGGGCAAAAATATGACCTAAATATGGACATTTAAGAACATATCATGACGGTTTTACGTAAAAAATTGTCGTGGTTAGTTGGCTTACCGCCCAATCCGTGCTACAATTGACCACTTTATTTCAACACAATTTGGGCGTAATCAAATTTTGACACCGTTGCCGGGGAGGTGCTAAAAAACAAGATTGATCAGTAGATATTTCCCCCAGCAAAAAAAAAAAGGTTTTATTTTTGTCTTATTTGTTTTGTTATTAGTGTCTTATTTTCGTTTGTCTTTTCCGGTTTGTTTCTATTTTTGTTTTCTGTTAGTGTTATCTTTTGCTTTATTTTGTTTTTGTTAGAGTAGAAGTCTTCCTTTTATTTATTTCTTCTTTTGTTCTCGTTTGCTAGTTAGTTTTTTTTTTTTTTTTTTTTTTTAACTATTAGTATTTTCATTAGTTTTCATTTTTTTTTTAGTATGTTCATTAATTTCATTTCATTTCGTTTCTTTTTTTTATTTATTAGTTTTGTCAGTTTCTTAGGTTATATATATATATATATATATATAAATATAACATCTGTTTTGTTCGTTTCTTTTTGTTTTCTTCCGTTTTCTTTACATAGTAGTTGTGCCCATTTAATTTATTATTATTATTATTATTATTATTTTAATTATTCTCTAAGTTTCTGTTTTATCAGTTTGATAGTTTTTCATTTTTTTTTATTGTTATTGCTTTTGTGAATTTTCATTTAATTTTCATTTATAGCACGTTTTAATTCCTAGTATTAATTTTAGGTTTTAACTTTTTAGGTTACAAACAAAAATTTCATGAGGTTTTAAATTTCCTAATGCTCCCGTAGAAGCTAAATACTGTAAACGAGATGCCGAAACATGACAAAACATAAATAAAAATCAGAAGACGAATGACTCAAACGAAAAGACAATAGATCCACACTAGAAGCTGTAACTTCTGGTACTTTGAGCTGATCCAAAACATTAAGTTCCCCTTACCTACAACCTGTCCCAACACTACTGCAAAATGTAAATTCCACAACGGAGTTTTTACGACCGTTTTTAAAAAAACGTTTGTGGAAATTACGCCAAAAACACTGCGCGGAATAGAGTTTCCGTAAACTGTCGTGGTTGCCAAGTGCTTCCACGACCGTTTCTGAAAAAACCGTCGTGGTATGTTTTGCATTTAAAAAGAAATTTGTTTTTTCAAACTTTCGCGTGAATCCGTCACTTTTTTTAAAAAATAATAATAAAAAAAAATACTACAACATAACATGACGGTTTTTGACAAAAACCGTCGTGGTATGTGGTGCATTTTAATTTTTTTTTTTTTGTCTAAATGTAGCTTGAATCCGCCACTTAAAAAAAAAAAAAAAAAACCCTCATTTCTTCCACATTTTCACTCTCGCGCCTCTTTCACTCTCATCTCTCCAAACTCTCCTTTGAAACCCATCTCCTCCACCGTGATCCCTCCTTCCAACTTCTCTCCTACCTCGCCTCCATTCTCTCTTGGGCCTCTCCCTTTCTCTGTCACCTCATCTCCACGGGCCGCGACTTCATCACTAATTCTCTCTCGCGCCTCTCCCTCTCCCTCTCGCCTCTACTCGCCGCCGCAACTCCTCCCTCCAATCTCTTCTTCGAAACCCATCCTTCACCGACTACCCCGCTAAGAAGCCGACCACACCCACGGCCGTGTACTTGGTAAGTCTCTCTCTCTCTTACACCACACATGTTATGGAAGTTCATTTAGTTGATTGTAAACGTGATTTTGGATTATTGTTGCTGTGTTCGTGATTTTTGGTGATTGTTTTCTTGAAAAAAGTTTTGAATGTGTTTGTGATAATTTTGCATATTACATGTTCGACAAAATGCCCGTTTGATTAGATTGTGTGATTTTTTATGTGTTTGGGTTCGCTTTGAGTTTTAGATTGATTTAAATTGTTTGGGTGAGGATTAGGTTTTGTAATGTAGTGTATGTTTTGTAATAATTGTTGTACATTGTGACAAAAAATCAATTGAAGATTAGCTATTATTTTAATATGGGTTGTACAATAGATAACACACGGTATTTGCCACCCGTGGGAAATCGCATGAATTGGGTAATTTTTTTTTTCATGGAATGACCTACCACTACGGTAACCGTCGTGGTAGGATAACTTTCCACGACCGTTTTTTTGAAAAAAAATATCGTGGAAAGTTACTATTTACCCATCATTTGGCGTCAGTTTTATCTATTTCACGACGGTTAAAAACCCGTCTTGGAATCCAAATAGATTCTACGACCTTGAATACCACGACAGTTAGAAAACCGTCGTGAAAAAGATATCACGATGGTTAAAAACAGTTATGGTATCCTCTTTTTGTATTAGTGCAATTAGCTTCTGAGATTGCAGATCCTGCACATAACAAGTGGAAGAAGAAAAATAGACTAAGTATACTGACTTACATAATTGACTAACAGAAACAATATTTAAAATAAGACTAGGAATGTGATAAACATCCGAAAGAGACAGAGAATGTGTGATAATTGAACCAACACCTACTAATGGCATAGGATTACCATCATCAGTCATAACTGACATAGAGGAATTAGAAGATAAGAAACAAATGATGATAGATCAAGTGACATGTGATGATAAGCTCCAGAATCTAAGACCCATAAGGAAGAAGATATATTTGAAGGACTACAGGTTGACAAACCTATATGAGAGGAGGCAGACATAGCTTATGGCTTTGTAGCAAGGACCTTCTGAAACTGCTCGAACATAAATGGATCTAATGATGGTGCAGCCATTGCATTATTTAGTTGAGGTGGTCGGTATGTCCACTGTGGTGACTGTTGCTGCTGAGATCATTGTTGTTGCTTCTGTTGCTAGCGTCGCTATTGCTATTGATGGGATTGTTGTTGCTTACCTTTGTGCAACAACAATGGACATTGAGCCTTCCTGTGACCTTTTTGCTTACAGAAAGCACACTAATCAAAAGAAACCTTCGAGTTCGATCTATTCTAATTACTAGCTAGGGATCTTTGAGAGGTTGCAAAAACAAATGGAGTAGGTATTGAGATTATCCCCTTGTGTGCTTGAGTCTTGAGACATATCTCCTCAGCCAAAAGTTCATTGACTATTGAATCAACAAAAGGCAGTGGACTATGATGCAGAATAGTTCCACGCAATCCCTCAAAATCATCACAGAGGGAAATTAAAAATTGTACCAGATCTTGCTCTTCTCTACAGGCGAAGTAGGGCGCAAGTTCTTGCAATTCTGCTGGTCATGTAAGTGCCAATTGATCCCTTAAATTTGACATGGCAAAATAAAAGTCCTGAATGCTCAAATCCCTCTACTAAAGGGCGTATATATCTATCTCCAACTGATATTGTCTTGCAAAGTTAGACTGCATGTATAGCCTCACCAGATGATCCCAAACCTCCTTGGCAGTCTCAAACTTTGCCAACGGAGTACCTATCGAATGCATAACAGAATTATTGATCCCAGTGATAATCTTCGAATTGTCGGCTTCCCAAGCATCGAACGATTCTACATAATCAGTAGCTTTCTTGTCTGCAGGTTTAATTCTTGTGCCCATAGCATAACCCCACATAGATTTTCCCTACAAAAAATTCTTCACAACATAGCTCCAATGCGAATAATTTTTCATATCCAATTGCACACTGATCGACTAAAGAGAATCATTTTTATGTCTAGTCATGATAATAAAATAAATAAAACAAACCAATAATCACCAAATAAGAGAGAGCAATACTGCAATGCGAAATCAAACCAATAAACAATAAAGACATGCGGAAGTGAGCGATTGTACAGACGACGGCGATTGTTTGGACAACATCTCTGATACCATGTAGAAAACTAAAAACCAATTTGGGAATAAGAGAAATGTTTCTTATTCCAATCAATAAGTCAAAATAGTATATCAAAAGAGGTTTATATAGGCTAACTAGAGAATATAAAAATACTAATCTACCATAACCCCATATGGTCCCGACGTCTACAGCGAATGGCGTCTTCAACGGCCTGCTCGGAGGCTTCGCCGCCATCACCGTTGGGTGCTCCGTTGTGGACCCCTGGGCGGCAATCATCTATGGCTTCATCGCTGTCATGGTGTAACCTGCAAAAAGAGTGCCGAGAAGTGGAGAAGGTAAATTGCAACCTCCGACGATTCCATATTTGCCGGCTGGTGAGATTACAAAGAAGAATCGTATTAGTTTTTTTATTTTTGTCCTTAAATCATATGTGGTTGAGTTCATAATAATTTTGTGTACTCACAATATCTGAACCGTTAAAATGAAATTTAACAGTCAAAACTTTTTTTTCCCATTGATGGGAAAAAGTAGAATGTTCTCATTTTAGAATTAGCCTTTAAACGTAGGCTTTATGTTACTTATTAATTCGGTGGTGGACCATAATTCTCACATATTTTGAAAGCAAGGATGTTTCTATTTTAACTTTTGGCACTGCAATATTAAAACATCAAAAAGATAATAATAATAGAGTCACTTCCTTCTCTTTGAAGGAATGTAATCAAGTAAACTTACGTACAAAAAGGAGGAAGGATTTTAATAATTATGTGCGTAGTGTGCAACTAAGCACTGATCTTTCCCACTTTGAAGGATTTGATTACGTTACAAAATATGGGCCAATAAATTGAACACTTCTCAATTGGAAAAAGATGGCTACATTTATTTATTTATTTATTTTAAAAAAATAGTACTGGTAACATAAAGTCACATTTCAAAAGTATCTGTATATATAAAACAAAATCATAAAGTCAACAAGAAGTGTAAGGTGATATTTCAACAAAAAGAAGAGCAGATATATTGACTTGCATGCTAACACAAGTTTTCCAGTTATATGCTTGTTTGGTGTGGAAGTTTGAGTTAAGATTTATAAGTTTAAATAGTGAATTTTATTGACTTTTCAGAAAAGACAAAAAAAGTTTTGGGAAAAAAATAAAAACTTTTTGGGAAAAAGACAAAAAAAAGTTGAAATGAGCTCATGGCCAAACAGGCCCTAATGAAAGATAATGAAAGAAGAAAATATCGAGTATGTATGTGTGTGTGTGTATATATAAACATATATTTATATTTAAAGAAAATTTGAAGAAATAGCAATATTAGTATAAATATGGAAAAGCATAATATCTTTCTTTTGATATTCTATAGTATGATGAATATATATATATATATATATTTAAAAAGCAAGTTTACATAGAAGTTAGAAATCTCAATATTAAAAGGGTGGTAAGCATGATTTAGCGATAATTTCATATCTAACTCTATCATAATGTGTAGAGTACAAATCTCCTCATCCCTATTAGAAAAAATCAAAAATTAAAATGAAGTCTTATACAAGCAATATATTATATTAAAACTTTTTTGTTAAAAAAAAAATTAATATTAATATGGTTTCAATTTTTTCTACTCCAAACAATAATTAATGTAAATAATCTACTATTGTTAATTGACCATTTTTATGGTCCTAGAACTAATTTTTTACGGAACCAATACCTTAATTAAGACAGAGAAAATCATGCGGTACATAAGTGAGGTATATTTTATTACTTTTAACCAGTTGTAGAAGGTTGGTGTTTTTGCATTTTATGCAAATCAAGACATAATTTATGATGATAATAAGGGTAGTTTCATCTTTTAATAAATAAAACAAACTAACATAAAGGGTATGATTGTAAATCTAACGAGGACAATTTATAATAAAAAAGTGTTTCATTATTTGGTACAAAATATTGTGATAAGTATGTCAATTGTAATGATCAAGAGAAGCAAAGTAACCAATGTGTGTGGGTGATTTAAATAATACATGGGGTCCGTTTTAATAATTTAAACTGTTATGGACTAAATGAGGTTGCTATCGTGGAGCTCTCATATTCGGTAGTGACGGCGGTGGAGTTCAAAGTGTAGCCGGAGGTCGCCGTCGTGCTCTCGAATTCGGCTGTGACTGATGGAGGTGTTTAAGGTGTAGTCGGAGGTTGCCATCGCGGAGCTCTCAAATTCGGCGGTGATGGTGGCGGTGTTCAAGGTGTAGTCGGAGGTTGCTGTCGTGTAGCTCTTGAATTGGCGGTGACGGCGGCGGTGTTCGAAGTGAAGTCGGAGGTCACCGTCGTGGAGTTCTACATTGAAGAAACAGGACAAGTGGTGAAGCTTGATCTCAGTAAATATGGTCGAAAAGGGCATTTGCTTCCAATAACAGCCTCTTCAATTTGCGTCAATTTGGACGGCTCAACCTTGCCTAATGGGGGCGATGTTTGAGGTGTAGCTGGAGGTCATCATCGTAGAGATCTCGAATTCGGCGGTGTTGGCGGCGGTGTTTAATGTGTAGCTAGAGGTCGCTGTCGTGGAGCTCTTGAATTTGGCGGTGACGGCGACAGTGTTCGAGTTGAAGCCGGAGGTCACCATCGTGGAGCTCTCGAATTCGGCCCATAATACCTTAAGAGTATTTCCAGTTTGAAGACATGGTGTTGAAGGACAAAATTTAGATTTTTTTATTTATTTATTTTGCTTAATTAAGTTAACCTACTCGATCCATCGAGTATCTGATGGATGTATATTAAATTGTCCCTTTGATATCCTTGATTACACTCAATCAATATTGATCATTTGATGTATTTTCGATAGTACAGATTTATTATCGGATCAATCTCTTAAATATAAACTTGGGGACGGTAGAAAAACCCTTGTTAATTATGTATTGACAAATAATAATTAAAAAAAAAATTCAACGGCCAATTTTTTATCCAAAGTTTTAAAATATTTTTGTTTCATTTTTTCCAGATAATTCTTAAATTTTGGTAAAATCCGCATATAGTCTCACATCTATAGATATTTTTCCATTATTCATTGACATTTTTCTATAATTTCTCATAAATTTTCTTATCTTAAAATATTTTTGAATTTGAGATATTACTATTAGACTGTGACTACAACCATACCTTAAAATATATTTCTGCCCATCATCTTAACATGCTGATAGGAAAATAAGAAAACAAGACAGAATTATGCATATTGATCTTAATGATAAAAAAGAAAAAGAAAAAGAAAAAGGTTGGAACATTTTTATGTTGCTCCACCTAAAACTCTTGTGACATATTCTCTTCTCTCATAAAAAAAATAAAAATAAAATAAAATAAAAAAAAGGTCAAAACCAATAATCTGAGTTACCTAAATAGGAAAAAATGATTTATTTCATAAATGCACCCTGATGTATACACACTTTTTTTTTTTTTTCCATTTTGCTCCCTAATTTTTAAAAACTGTTCAACTTACCCCTTTTGCCTGATTTCGTCTATAATTCTAACAATTTTGTTGATGTGACAGAGTTAATGAAATGTATTTTTTTTAAAAATAATGAAATGTATTTTAAAATTAAACCCTAATTCTTAGATATGAGATTAATAAAAACAGATTTATCTTTAATGAAAAAATTTTAAGTAAATTGAATATAAAATGAGCAAAGACCCAGAATAATATTTCAACCATCTATTTATTGTCATGTAATTTATTTCTTCCACAATTTTACTTTGAAACCCTAGCAGCCTTCAGAGAGAAGGGAAAAAAAAAAAATGAAGAAGAAGCTAGCAGCCATCATATCTCACAGCGGCGCCGCCTGCAGCGACTCCTCTCCCTCGGTGAGCTAACCAAAGGCGGCCCTCCCGGCCACGCGAACAGATTGGAGGAGGAAATGGGGTGAATGGCCATGGAAGCTAGTGCATGAGAGGTATGTTGACGGTGGGTTTCGGTCTGTGGAGGAAGAGGAAAGTGATGAAGAAGTTGAGAAAGGTTTGGTGTTGGTGATCAGGAGGTGAGAGGGAGAGGGATCAAAGATAGATCTTTGGGGTCGGGGATGAGAAAGAGGGTAGAGTTTTGGAGTTACTGATGCAGCAAGGAAGCGTGAATGAATAGAAAAAGAAATGAAACAAAAGATACGGTAGAGCTTGGACAGTTATTGTATGAGGTCTACCCAACGCTAGATGCAAAGGCGTATAATAGATCGATATGAATATTATAAGCTGTCCTGTAACAAAACTGGTTGTTGCTGATACTTTCTTCTCAGTTACTTCTTCTCCTTCTTCCATAACACGAGCCGACTTGATATTTTGGCATTATAACCACAATAAAGAAAAGAGCTTTCGGGTTTTTATTCCAGATAAAAGAGATTCTTCTTAAAGTCCGTTGATTTATCAAAATATCAGAAAATAAGACATCTAAAAACATGTTGATTCGCTCACGAATATCAGGAGAATATGCATCAAATCTTGTTGATTCTCTCAAGAATACCAAGAATAATGGAATAAAAAAAATCTCTATTTAGAAAACACAATTCATAATCAGTTTATCTATAGATTACAAGACTCTTAATAGGTACTACAAAGGCACTAATATTCATGACATAACATTAAAATAAAAAAAAAATTAAATTCAAAAATAAATCTAAACTTTAAGATTTTCCCTATAACAAATACTTATCTACTTAAAACTCTCAAATAAATACAAACTTTGGGACTTCTAAAAATTCCCAAACATTAAGACAAGACTTTTAAACTTTCACCGACTCTCATATTAAAAAAAATAGTCCTAATTAAGTGGTTGTAGACACAGTCTAACGGTAATATCACACCTGACTTCACCTAAAGGTGTAGAGTTCGAATACCCCAATCCCAAAATTAAAAAAAAAAAAAAAATCCCATTTAATTTGAGAGAGAAAGATTGATTTCTTTTCTTTATATGAGTTGATTTTATATTAATTATGTTTTTGTTAATATTTTGTTCAATAATAGTGGTATGGGTTTAAAATATTATTGATTAACCTTTAATGTCATCTAATGTCAGCAATTCCACCAATGTGATAGATAGAGTCGGATGAAACGGACAATTTCAACTATTTTGTATTTTTTTGGGATATTTTGAACGGTTTTACAAAATTGGGGGCCCGCAAAATGGAAAAAAAAAAAGTGTGGATAGGGATTTATGAAATTAACCCCAAAAAAAAAAAAAAAAAACAAAAACAAAACAAAACTAATCATCTCACTCTCTCAAGTTTTATTTCTCAGATTCCAAAACTAGAAATACATACAAAATTTTTCAAACAAAGAGGCGTTTGATCTGGTCAATTTCTCCGAAAATTTCAAAAATTTAATATACTTGACCTTTTTCCCTATTCGAATATTATTTGTTATTAAAAAGTTGTGATGGTTGGAGAAACATATCCACAAAAAATTCATATTTATGTAAATCCATATATATGTTATATATATATATATATATATATATATAAAAAGAGGTTGTGAAGCAGCGTATGATCCCTGACAATAAGGGCACCATACATAAGAGGACAAAAAGGAAAAGTATATATAATGCATACTTGTAATGGCTTTATCCTGGTCAACAACTTTTCTGATCTTTTATCATCTTAATTTGGATAAGAAAGAAAGATATGTACAAACCTTTTGAGCAATTTAATTTTTCTCCATATTCAAGAATATTTGTTAGAAGGGACGTACAAAGAAAAATATGCTCAAAGTAATCATTTTAAATGAACCATAAGAAATAATAACCCTTTGGGAAAGGTAATTGGTTACGTCACTTTCATTTGAAAGAAGAATAAAAGGGGATTAAAAATTAAACCAATTTTTAACTCGTTGTCATAATTTGCTGCAGCATCCAATAGGACCACTAGTCAAAAACCAAGTTTGGATTAATTATATCTGTTTTTTCTTTTTTCTTTTCTTTTCTTTTTTCTTTTCTTTTCTTTTTCTTTTTTTGGGTGAATTAGACTTTATATCCACTAGTAGTACTCTACTCTCATTCTTCTTGAATTTTCCTTGGCCAAAAGAACCAATCATAAGTATGTTCCATTCAAGGAAATATATTTCCACAATTTTATCAATTATTTTCTTTATATTCAGGAAATAAGGTTATAGAGAGCCAGTCTTGAGAAAGAGAGATTGAATGTGAGAGATAGAGAAGAGTGTTTTTACCTGGAGTTTCGATACACTATCAGACTTGTTGTCATAAATTTTGATTTATATATTTACTGGCAGATATTAAGTTAAATAAGGGATTTATGCCATTTGCGAAGAAAAAGGGTTACTAAATCAGAACAATAGATGGGGGCTGAGTGGATGTCGATCTTAAGGCGTTTTTAGGCGTATCGGTTATCATCATAGCGTGTCCTTTCGGGGTGCGAGAGGAGGTGAGTTGTCTAATGCTGGTTTAAGAAGGGGGTTCGTGGCAAATGCGAAGAAGAATGGTTATGGGATTGGGAACTTTGGATGTGGTTGAGTGGCCGTCGATCTTAAGGCATTCAAAATTTAGGGGGTAGACTGTAAGTTTTTAAAATTTATAAAATAAAAGTGAGAATGACCCTAAAATTTAAATAGTATAAATGAGAATAATTTTAATAGAAAAACACTTTATCAAATCTTCACTCCAATCGCCGCAAGATTGTCGCAAGTCTCCAAGATCTATTCGTCGGACCTTTTGCCCATTCATTGCACGGTTGTGAGCCCTGCCCCTGATATCACATGATCATCTAACCTCTTAAGATCTCTTCATCGAGCCCACACATCTAGATCTGTTGCTGAGGTCCCTCCGTCGTCTCCACTACGTAGATCTCCCTCTTCCACCTTGCCAACTCTTTTATCCCTCTCTCTGATTCTAGTGTTTTACTATGTACGTTGTTTTCTATTTAGAATTTTCTAATTTTGATTTTTATTAAATTATATATTACTTCTTTTTTTTTTTTTACTAGAAAAATCTACTTCCATAATAGATCACGCTCTGAACTTGATTCATTGATTCTTTTAAACTTTGATGGACATGGTTTAATTGAAAATATATTGATAATATAATTAAAAAAAAACTAAGTTATCACCTATTAAATAATTTAGGGAACAAACGATACCAACTACTCTTTCAAAGATCAAACACAAAACTTGTAAAATCAGGGAGTGAGCTGCAATATTATCCTCACAGGGAATCCTAAGGATATTTCTAAAAATAAAAAGCCTTGACATAAGTTGAGACTTCGTTTAAATTCGCATGTCCTCATTTAGTAAGGTCTCTTTTTATTTAAGATTCCACGTGATGTTAACAAAAAGATTACACATTTCCCTTATCAATATATCAACTATTGGATTCTTGAATCGGATGCTATTAACGCTGTTAAAGCGATCCTCTCTCCTGTCCCTCATGCTATGGAGGCAGTTATCGTAGACGACGTTAGAGATGTCATTTATATTGTTACTGGTGGAGTTGTTTGTTACACTTCTCGTAAGGAGAATGTTGTAGTCCATTGTTTGGCAACCTTTGCTGTTTCTCAGTCTGATAACTTTGTATGGCTTGATTCGGTACCTACGTTCATTGGTACCTTTGTAAAGACGGACCTTTTGTCTTGTGTAATAAAAGCCATAACCTTTAAAAAAAAAAAGAAAAATTTATATATATATCAACTATTATAGTGGATAGTTTCACGTATAGAAGATATGTTGATAAATGATTTTTTTTTTTTTAAGTCGAAGTTATCTATTAACAAAATGGTTTTTTTTTTTAATTGATGATCAATCAATGATTTATTGATTGATTAAATTTAATTAGTGATTGACCAATGTTAATATATATTTTTAGTTAATTGGTTATGGTCAATAACTGATTAATTAAAGATAATTGATTATGATTAATCATTGATTAACAACTATATTCCTAAATTAATAAATTCGATTATTATTTAAATAACTGTTTAAAAACAATCTAGGTACCCAATTTTTTCTTATATTTGCAGGGACACTACTAAGTTTTTTTTTTTTTAGCCTTCAATTTTCTTCATACTCTCTCTCTCGTTGTATATATTCTTTTAATTCTAACTTCCACTACACTTTCTCTCTCTATTCTTTCAATTCTAACCTCCACCACTTAAGAAATTATAAGAGATAACATTCCTAACTGGATTTTGATAAATGATTTATAGTCTGCAGTACATAAGTATGGGTTTGATTCTTGAGATATTCTAGAATATTTGAAAGTTCGTCAATTTACCCTACCACCGTACTTCACGATTGAAAATATAATTTAAAATCCAATTCTGTTCAACTAAATTTTAGGGATTTAATAAAATAGGACATACTAATTTAAGCCGAACAAGTCTGACTTTTGGTTTACTAAAAATTAATCATAGCTCGTTTTCCAAAAATAAGAACAAGTGACAATAAAGTCTAATAGACAAAATTAAAATAATCTTTAATTTTATTTTCCTCATAAATAAAGACAACAATTTTGTTGATATCATATTAGGATCATTTTGAAATTGTATTTCTTCTATTTTTATAGAGAATGATTTTTTGTGTTTTGGTATATTTATGAAATATACACCAAGTCCTAGAAAATAAAAACGGAAAATAGAAATCCATCATCTTATTTGACATCATTTTGATAACGTTTGTTTGTTTGTTTTGTTTTGTTTTTGTTTTTTTTTGTTTTTTACTTTTTTCGATAAAGTTATTATAAGAAACGATTCCAAAATAGCATTTGTCTTGTACTAGGTCAGAAAATAAAAACGAAAACAAAAAATTCATTTCATATTTTGTTAAGAAATGAGAAAATGAAAGTAAATAACATTGTATTGGATTAAATAACATACTTACGAAATTATTAAAATAAGTAGCATATTTACGAATAAATTATTTTCTTTTAAGAGTAAAATAGTAATTTTCATAATAAATTAATCAACAGTTTCATAAATTTACCATATACTTATATTAGATTTGATATTTATTTTATATTCCCTTTTTAGGAATATATTAATTTCTATTGTTTTCCATTTTCTTAACAAAAGTCATTTTTACAATTTTTTTGTTTTCATTTATATTTTTGTTTTACCAAGTACTACTTCAAAATCTTCTAAGAAATGATTTTCTTGAGAAAAATTTATAAACCATATTTAAAATGACACAGACAGGGTCTTCTATAGGTAAAAAAGAAAAAAAGAAAAAAAAAAAAAGAGTTCTTTACAAAAAAACATCCCCAATTTTTTTTTTTTGAAATAACATCCCCAATTTTTGAGTCAAAATGTTAACTATATTTCTTAAAGACTTACTTTTCTGTTTAAAAAAAAATGATAATCACTTGGTGAGTCCCACATCAGCAGGGAGTGAGGAGATATAATGGCTTATAAGAGTCAATGTGTTATCTTCTAGTCAGCAATTGCCTAAAAATTATTACTTAGTAGGGTTCACTTATGAGTCCACTTAATTTCTCTTCCTGAAGACTCTTTGTTGTCGAACTGTCAATGAATTTGTATGTTATACTTTTGTACCAACAAAAAAAATCCATATATATTTTGGTCAACAATAAAACTTGACCTTGAAATACCCAAAATATCCTTAAAAAGAACAGCAAAAATTTTGGAATATTCACCTTTTATGCTATGTATTTTGTTCTTATTCAAAAACTATATATTATATTTTTGTTCTTGTGCTATATTTTAAAGTCATGCATTTTTAACATCATTCTCTTACATTTAATGCATAAATTTATATATATCCTCGGTTAATGTTTGATTTTGACCTTATAATACCCAAAATATCTTTAGATTTGAATTTCTTCAACTATTTTTAATTTTAATTTTAAGGGTTTTCAAAACCCTTTAGATTAAAATTAAGTGTTAATCGAGGAAAAAAAAAAGAGTATAGATTTTAGGTATTAAAAATAATAGAAGAATATAAAAATACATAACTTTAAAAAATACGGTGCACTTTTTGAATAAAAACAAAATTCAGAATATAAAAGGATAAGATAAATAACAATTTAAAGGTATTTTGATATTCTGTTTGGTAAGTTAGTTTAACTCTAATTAAAATATATTTTTTCATCTTAAATTTTACAAAAATAAATAAAATTTATAATTAATTTTAAAAAATTAATCAATTCTAATTTAAAAATTTTATCTTCAATTAACTTATCAAACGTGATGAATAATTTTAGACTGAAGTTTAGAATCGATGAAAAAAGACATAAATTCATGCTATCTTACCACACTTAATAAAATGACGGTAGAAAAATACAAAATTTGAAAATGTACGGTATGAAAAATGAAATAAAGCAGGACCATCACATGGGAAGGAGGAATAAATAAATGCAGCATAAAAAGCCGGCTACCGTTGAAGAGCTGGAGAATGACGTTTTATTATTAGTTTTGATTGGATTATTGGAATGGTGAATAAATAACCATTAGCCAACCACATCCTTTTTTTTTTTTTTTTTTCCTCCAAAAAAGAGCTTTGTCGTTTAGTTACAAAAGAAACCGAATTTATTTAGAGTATGACTATATGTCATTTTTTGCAAGAAATAGCAAAAAACTTTCAGCCTTTGAGTATATATTACTTTTCCAACTTGGCCATTCAATATTCCATTTCTGATTTTCCTGCATACATTAAACTTTTCCCACGAATTTCCAACTCATTTTGCCACTTCTATTGGTCCTTTTCTTTTCTTTTATTTTTTTTTATTTTTTGGGGAACTGCAAACCCAAGTGAGTTTTTACACTTTAGAGAGAGAACCATGAAGTTTTAGAGAGACAGCCAACTGGTTTGTGTTTCCCACCATCCCCAACCTTTTTCTCGGACCGTGAAAATCCTCCTATGCCTCTCTCTCTCTCTCTCTCTCTCTCTCTCTCTAGCTCAAGTGGGTCATTTTTTGAGGTCCAACAATTCCACTTGCTGAGCTTTTTTTTTTTTTTTAATTTGCTTTTTCTCTCTGTCTTACCTGCCCTTCTCTCTCTTTCTCTCTCTTCTTCCTTAAATGTTTTTTTTAATACTTACCCAGTAATCAATCTCTCTTTTCAATGCTATTCTTCATCTCCTTGTACAGAAACTGAGATCCATTTCTCTCAATTTGAAGGAAAAAAAAAAAAAAACTATTTTCTGATCACAAGTTGTGATATTGAGATATTTCTTTCTGTTGGGTATTCTATCTATTTGAGTGTTTGCTTGTTTGTTGTGTTTTATCTTTAAGATTGAATCTTTTTTCGGTTCTTCGAAAAGGGAAGTCTGTAGCTTTCAGTTAAAGCATCCGGGTCTTGTTGATATCGCCAAGGCTTTACTGCTACTAGTCGAAATCGTTTCCTTTTGTGGCTTTTGAAAGGGTTCTTTTTGTATTAGTTTGAAATTTGCTTCTTTATTTATTTATTTATTATTATTTTTTTCTGTATTGGGATTTGATGCTTGGTCCAAGACAATGGAGGTGTTTATGGCCAGATTTCTATTCCTTTAGCATTCAAAACTTTAGCTTAGTGAAGTGACAAATGAAGAACCTTCTTAAGAAGCTCCATATCATGTCCAACAATCAATCAGAAGATGGTAGAGAAGGGTCAACTTCATCAAGGGCTAGTCAGAAGTCCATTGAAGAGCCTTCCCCTGATAGGATTTTGCACTCCAGGTTCCATCATAACCCCGATCACAACAAACCGTTTTCGGGTCTTTCGGGTTGGTTGAATTCTGTTGCTCATAGACATAGTTCTACGATCTCATCATCATCTTCTTCTTCCAATGTGACAAGAGGTGAGAGGAGTGAGCGGCCAGTTGATGCAGTGACGGTTAGTAGTACCGATTTGGATGTCATCGGTCTGGAGCCGTCGAGGCCCGATTCGGGGTCGAATAACTCGAGGGATCCTGATGTAGAGGAAGAGTATCAGATACAATTGGCTTTGGAATTGAGTGCCAGGGAGGATCCGGAGGCAGTTCAGATTGAGGCTGTCAAGCAGATTAGTTTGGGCTCTTGTGCCACCGATAATACTCCGGCTGAAGTTGTTGCCTATAGATATTGGGTTAGTGTTTCATTCTACATCTGCCCGAAATGATTTAGCTTTGCTTGCCTGGTTACCAAAACTATAAAAAGTTAGCTGGTCATTTATGAACTTATTAATCTAGCTAGATTAAAAGCCCTACTTTTTCGTCGACTTGCTTAATACTTGAATCAAAATTACAGAGGGAATAAGCAAATAGCGGAGTAATTAAGTTTTTCATTTTGAACTGCAAAAGAAATCTGTGGAGCTTTCTCTTAACAGTTATAGCTATTGAAATACTCTACCACTAAGTGTTTTTTTTTTTTGGTCTAAAACTCTTCAATTCGGTCTCTCTATAGTGTTAAATTATCTCCATAACTTCGTTGGTATGTCAATCATATGGTTGCCAAAGCGTACATGGTTATGATTAAGTTCACTATTATGCTGCTAAACTAAGCATTAAACTATAGTCTCGAGGGTTATGGATGGGAAAAAAAAAAATAAAAAAAAAAAAAATTGAGGAAGATGTCAGTGTCACTCCCCATGGCTCTTGTGAGTCCTGTCCGTTACCTTCCCTTTCTGTTTCCTGTGATGAAAGATTGGGAAATTGGACCACGAAAATCAGTACAATGCTTAAAGTGTAAAAAAATTTGTTGAGAGTCACTATCAGAACTGCCGGATGTTCTAGTCTTACTGGCATGCAGACATCAACTAATTCTTCATCATACTTGTCGTAGAGTAAAATGTACATTCCGGCATCAGTGGGGAGGAAATTAGGTGATGCTTTGGGTTTGTTGTCGTGTTTATCTGGGGGTTATCTGGGTTATGGATCTGTGTATTGTTATCTTGGTTGGGTACTATTATGTTATCCATTGTGCGGTTAGAAGTTTCGTAAGTCTGAGGTGTAGAACGTGTCTGATTTATTTCCTTTAGTATCAGTTTTCATGTCGTTTAGCCTCTCATTTTCGTTATGTTGGGGTAGGGAAATAATTATCTGCATTTATTTTCTTGCATTGGTAGTGTGGTACTTTTGATTTAGAAATCATTGTGTGTTTGAGCTAGCAATTGAATATAAAATTTTGAAAATTCCCAGGAATCGTTTTAATTGTCGATGATCAAACTGATTAGAAGAAAATAGGTTTTCATTGCTTCTACAGGTCAACTAGCTAGAATTTATGCTACTTGTTATTCTCAGCTGGGAAACTTAATCAAAAATTGTATTTGCTTATATCGTTTTACCATGTCACATTTAGCACAACATATTCGGGGCATAGCAAAGCATTATAAAATTTCCATTAATTTCTTTAGATATTCTAAACTTCAGACAGATCTTGTATGGGGTTTCAGATTTTTTCTGTTGGAGATAATTCAAATGTGGGAGAGATTTAGTCTTATGCCTAACTTCTTTTCTCAGTTTGAACTTATCTATTCTGTTCTAACCTATCTCATATCGTAGATTTATTAATGCTTCACAGAATTATAATTCTCTTAGCTACGATGACAAGATCTTGGATGGCTTCTATGACCTGTACGGAATCTTGACTGAATGCAACTCAGAAAGAATGCCTTCCCTTGTTGATCTGCAAGGAACGCCTGTATCAGAAAATGTTACGTGGGAAGCGGTCTTGGTCAATAGGGCCGCTGATTCAAATTTGTTGAAGCTTGAGCAGATGGCACTTAATATGGCTGTAAAGTCAAGGTCGGATTCTTTGGTTTATGTAAATAGCGATTTGGTGCGAAATCTTGCAATTTTAGTTGCTAACTCTATGGGTGGGCCAGTTGGGGATCCTGAAAGCATGTTGCGAGAATGGCAAAGTGTCACTTATAATTGAAAGCAACCATTGGTAGCATGGTTCTGCCACTTGGTTCTTTGAAAATTGGATTGGCTCGGCATCGTGCGTTATTGTTCAAGGTACTTCTTGGCATTTCTGTTATGGTTTACACCTGATCAGGAATGTTGTATCCACTTTTGGAGATTTAGCATAATATATCTTCTCATCGCATCTTTAATTTTTTACGATGAGCTTTTCTTACTTCAAAATACCAACCTTTGTTTTATTTCATACCACATCTGCGCTTGAATTAAGCATGTGTGAGTGTTTTTGTTATATTCGCTTCATATGTTGATGTTTAAAATCAAACCTAGAGGTACGCTCAGGTCATTGACAGTTACTTAAATGATTCTGTATCTATTTCATTGCACAATAAAAAGTTTATTCGCTTTTCTTAACTTCAAATTTGAATTTTTGTTGGTTTTTTTTTGTTGTGCCAAATTTGAATTTTAACACTGTTGTTTTAGTTATAATTCTTGAAATGTTATTGTTTACTACTTCGAGTTGGAAATCAGATTCTGTAACAAGAAGTTAATAACTGTTGGTATTAACTACAATTGCCCATTGTCTAGCCCACGTGACTTCGAAAAATAGTTGTGATCTATTTATGCATGCCTAGTTCCAGTGTTGTTCTGGGTTCCTCAACCAATATGAAAAACATTTCAACTTATTTGGTTTCATAGGTTTTGGCTGATAGTGTGAGCATCCCCTGCCGGCTAGTAAAGGGACAGCAATATACTGGTTCCAGTGATGTCGCTATGAACTTTGTAAAGATCAATGATGGAAGGTAATTCTTATCTTAGTCTACTTTTGTCACACGGTTTTAAGTCAGATTATGCTTTTCGTTTACATTTTAGATGAATAAAACCATAATGAGGCTTTTGGTCTGGTACCTGTGGATTGCTCCAACATGGCCTGTGGTTTGATTCCTGGACACTTACCTGGTGGATAACCATGAGTTTCATGTTTCTTAGAGATTTTAATGTTTGGAGGGGCTAAATTTAGTTCCAACTTGAGCGTGATAGGTGAGTTTAGGGGTCTTCTAGGATTTAAAAAAAAGAAACAAAAAACCCCAACAACAACAACATATATTGTATTTACTGACAATAAATCATAATGGATAAGAAATCTTCAATAGGTTGTGTATAATTGTGCTCCAATATTCATTTTGAAGTGTTTGCTTAAAGAACTGAAAAGATTTCAGAATCAGTGACGTAGCAATTATTTCTTATATGGAGTGGCAGAACCTTAACTTGATTTTTTTTAAGATGCGTCCAATCTCAATTTCAGGGAGTACATAGTAGATCTAATGGCAGATCCTGGTACACTTATTCCATCTGATGCAGCTGGATCACATATAGAGTTTGATGAATCTGTATTCTCTGCTAGTCCTTTGTTCAGAGACGTTGATTCATCTCGTGCAGCGTCTTCCAGTAGTGGGGTTGGAAGCTCGTCCGAAGATCATTCAGACTTCGGGACATTTGAAAAGAGATCTAGGTTCAGAAACCGTGCGTCCGCAGGAAGGGAATCTGATGACAAAGAAGAATCAATTGCTCCAACAAAACCAGCTGGGCCAACCGAACTCGAGGGAGAAACGAAGATGCTCTCAGATGAATTGAAAAAACCATCTAATGTCGATAAGGGGTTCGTGCGGGAAATTCCAGGTAGGACTAGTTACCCTTATGCGCATGCAAGATCTCCTTCTTGGACCGAAGGCGTTAGCTCCCCTGCAAGTCGTAAAAAGAAAGTGAAGGATGTTTCGAAATACATGATTGACGCTGCCAAAGAAAATCCACGATTAGCCCAGAAACTCCATGATGTGCTGCTCGAAAGTGGTGTTGTTGCTCCTCCGAACCTATTTACCGAAGCTTATCCAGAGCAATTAGATATATCGACAGTTGAGTCTAGTTCCCAAAAAGAAGATCGGGGTGAAAATAAGGAAGGTGTTGGAACCCAAGAAAATAAAGGCAAAGACGATATTGCTTCAGCTTGCTTTCTGCCTCCTTGCCTCACAAGGCACATTCTAAAGCAGGTCCTAGTCAACCAGAGCCTCTAAAAGTTGTGGAAGGTTTAGGAGGGGTCAACCTCTCAAGTGATAGTCAGGATATAACAGGACACATTATCTCATCACAGTCTGAAATGGCTCCGGTGAAATATGCAAAAAATGTCCCAGTTGCTGCTGCCGCAGCAGCTGCAGCAGCTGTTGTTGCATCTTCAATGGTTGTTGCTGCAGCAAAGTCAAGTGCTGACCAGAATCTCGAACTTCCTGTAGCAGCTGCTGCCACTGCTACAGCTGCAGCTGTGGTGACTGCAGCTGTCAGTAAGCAGTATGAGCAGGGCATGCGAAGTGATGGAGACACAGATAGTGGTGGTTATGAACCGCGAGGTAGTGGCGACCATGAGCAAGATGGTATGGCAGCAAATTCAGAAGGTGAGAGAATCTCGGATAAGTCAGCAGGAAATGAGAGCACGAAATCTGATTCAATTGAGGATGTTGCGGACTGTGAAATTCCATTGGAGGATATCAGTTTGGGTGAACGTATTGGAATTGGTACTGAACCATGCATTATTCTATCTTGTCTTGTAGTTGGTTTAATTGGTAAACCTAATCCCCTAATTTTAATCCACACATTTGGTATATCCTTTGTGTTGTAGGATCTTATGGGGAGGTCTACCATGGAGAGTGGCATGGAACTGTAAGTTTTCTCATGCCTCAACCTGAAAGTAGCCTTCTTGTTGCACTAATGTAATAACATCGGGTCATGTCATTGGGTTTTTCCTATACTGTTTCATAGGAAGTTGCGGTGAAGAGGTTTCTGGACCAAGACATTTCGGGGGAATCACTGGCAGAATTCATGAAAGAGGTAGAAGCTGTTGCCTTCATTCGTCTCGATTATATGTAGATCTTTAAAATTAAAAATCTGATCTTGTTTTTGAATTGGTCATATCTCTCGTATCTCTAATGGTAGAGTTGAAGAGGTTGCTTGCTTTTCTGTGTCTGCTTTCATAACATCTTCCACGAATTTTTGCATGCGGAAACCACCTAATGTTTTGGATATGAATATGTTGTGCTATAGTTGTGACTTTAAAATATAAGATTACATATTAGATGATTATTTATTTATTTTTTTCTTGTTTTAAATTGCAAGGTTCGGCTAATGAAAAGACTCAGGCATCCCAATGTTGTCCTGTTCATGGGAGCTGTAACTCGTGCTCCCAATCTTTCTATTGTTACAGAATTCCTTCCAAGGTTTGGTGGTAGTCTACATTATAGTCTGTATTATCTTAATTCCATTTTTGTATAAATGGTTCTTGATTCTTGTTGTCAAATGATATTTGTTTCTTGTCTCTCTCTCTCTCTCTTTTTTAAATAATTTTTATGGAAAAATATTTATGTTTCTTTTCTTGCATTTACTAAATCTTGCATTAACCATGTTACCCGGCAGGGGGGGGGGGTGGTGAAGAAAGCCAATTAGCTAAATCTTATGCTGCTCTATAATACCTTTGGCCCCAATGACTTGGCATTAAAGACAATCTTAATGATTGGATTCCCGCAACAGTAAAACCAGTCAAAACTAGTTGTACTCTGCGACGCTTTTTTCAGGCATTGGATGATGATCCAATGGGATCTGGCTGTTGAAATTTTGTTGTCGGGATCCACCTGATAAAATGAGCTCTAATTTCAATGGCCCAGATTGATTTGTCCATCATTGCATAATAATTGCTTGCATGATATGACCAAGAAAAGACTGGTCATAGCGTAGTTCTGTTCCAGACATTAATAGAATGAGATGTTAAAATTTATGGTTTCAAGTTTAAGAATCCATCATTGAGATCTGAATTTATTATTGTGTTTTCTCCACTGGTAATAGTTTCACATACTGAATGGCTGACAATTTCTTTGCGTTTCTGTTTAATTGATTACCTTTGATTGTGTAAGTGATCTAGGACGGGAATACTGAAACATAATTGTATGTTGCAGAGGTAGTTTGTATAGGTTACTTCATCGGCCTAACAACCAATTAGATGAAAGGAGGCGTTTGAGGATGGCTCTTGATGCTGTAAGGTTTTTTCTTTCTTTTCTTTTATTCCGAATTTCAGTTTAAAATATATATATATATATATATTTAGTTTATACTGAAAACTTAAAGTGCAATATTTTTCTGCTATGTATTCAAATTTTCCAGGCCCGGGGAATGAACTATTTGCATAATAGCACACCAGTGATTGTACACCGTGATTTGAAGTCCCCAAATCTTCTTGTTGATAAAAATTGGGTAGTCAAGGTGATTTCTCATCTCTCTATCAGATTATTTAATAAAGTTATGTATTCTCAATACCAACTTGGTGTGACTTTATTTTTGCGCCTTCCATTAGGTCTGCGATTTTGGACTATCTAAAATGAAGCATAGCACATTTCTCTCTTCAAGGTCCACTGCTGGGACGGTAAGCTAGAATATGATTTCAACTTTTTTAAAGCAGCCTGGTCAACAACAAAGTTATGGATGGGGAAAAATTTTATTGTTAAATGATCTTAAAAAAGTCAATTCATGTTTCTATCATCTCCCATACGGCCTTTTAAGGGTTTCTATTAGTTTCTTATAATGCATATCATCCCCGATCATAACCACTTTTATATATGCTGTTGAAGACAACTCTTATGCTAGCTGTTTTGTTGACTTCAACTAGTCATATTCTCCTTCAGGCTGAATGGATGGCTCCGGAAGTGCTAAGAAATGAACCTTCCGATGAGAAGTATGCCTGCATCTTTTCTTTGTCAAGTATTCCGGTCACGTATAGGATGTGATTACATAAACTATTTTTGAATATGTAGGTGTGATGTTTTTAGCTTTGGGGTCATATTGTGGGAACTGTCTACAATGCAACAACCGTGGGGTGGAATGAACCCAATGCAAGTTGTTGGTGCGGTTGGATTTCAACATCGCCGTCTTGACATTCCCGATGACATGGATCCTACAATTGCCGATATCATCAGAAGATGCTGGCAGACGTGAGTATACTCTCAGTAAAATGTTTTTACATCCAGATTTCAAAATTATTATGGTTGAAACTATTAATTCCTTGTTCTTTTTAATATATTTCCTTAATAAAAAATGGCTGCAGCACATGAGATTTGGGAATTGGTTCTTGAGTCTTGATTGTTTCGTTGAGGTCCAAACTTTTGATTTATTTTCATCTCCAACAATTTGATATTCGCTTCAAAGAGTCTTACATTTCTAGGATGTCTGACTTTCTGATCTCGTTTTATTTTCAAAGTGCTGCAGATATTACTGCCAAATATATTGTCCTTACATCCACACCCACTTTGAAAATTTTACGCAATGAAGTTGTTAACAAGATGGCAGAATGTCTATTTTCTTTGGAATAGGAAATTTTTATTTTTCTTTTCAACAAATTACTTCAAATCTTTTTTAAGAAAGTTGTTAAACTCTAAGATCTTGTGTATGTTGCTACAAAGTACAAGGTTAATCAATTCTATAGGACTAAAGACAAGTATTTCATGGATAGCACTGGTTTTGATTCTTTTCTTTTGTGACACCACGTCAGCAATTGCTGTGTGTAATTGTTATAGTTACTACGAGTTACCATAGGATGTACTAATCGGAAGTTACTATGATTACTAGAATAACTAGAATGTACTAATCGGTAGTTACCATAATTACTAGAATAACGTGATGTGACAATGATACAAAAGAAAATAATCAAAATCAGTGCTATCCTTGAAAAATGATTTTTGGTGCTTAAAAAAAAAAAAAAAAAAAAAAAAAAAACTCTTGCTACAAGTTAGCTTACGCACGCTTGGTTGAAAGTTTGAATCCGTCAGCTAGTTTCTTCGTTGTGTCATGAGTTTCTATCAGTGAGCCACAATTTTTCGCTGTGCTTATTTTGTTGCCCGCGCCCGATCTTCATTTAATGCCCTGTATGTTATGAGCTTGGTTCAATCTATTCCAAATGTCCGAAATTGTATTAGTTAGATAGCTTGGAATCATATTCAAACTCATGGTTGATCTTGTGAACGAATTGAGATGGATATTGTAGGTTCAGGTTCTCGGGACAAAGTGGCAGAACTAGAAATTTAGAGTAAAAATTGAATAAATATCCTAAGAAAAATTCTTATAAATTGAAAAGCTAATCTTGTTTTCTTAATGTCCGCTCCTTTTTGCGGTTCCTTTTCATTTGATTTTTTGTTGTTTTGTTTAGTTTTGTTGGGTGCTTTTATTTTCTTCATTTTTCAAATCTTCTATAATATATATTTTTAAGGGCTTCCCCTTTTTTTCACCCCCTTCTTTTTTGCTTATTAAAATAAAGAATTTGCATTTTGTGTTTCTTATGGATATTCCACCATGTCAATCATACTCGTATATGCATTTTTTTGTTAATTGAATAGGCAGAGCACCTTACAGTTGATCTAATTTACATTGTAGAGATCCAAAACTGAGACCGACATTTGCCGAGATCATGTCTGCTCTGAAGCCGTTACAGAGGCCGATAAGTAACTCCCAAGTTCCGAGACCCAGCAGTGGCCGTGAGAGAGTTCAGCGATCAAGAGATGCAGAAGAAGCTGCAGACTAGAAGAGCAACATTTTTCAATCCGACTGAATGTGGTTTCGTTCCAGCCAAACCATGTAGTCAATTTGTAGATTGTTCAGAACAAGTATGAAAGACAACGATTGAAGATCATGAGATGACATATACTCAAATCTGAGGTTGTGATTCTTTTTTCTTGATTTCCTTTTTTTTTTTTTTTTTTTTTTTTCTTTTTAGCAGGGCAGCCATTCTCAAGGTTGTGCTTGGTTTTGTAAACATAAAGAAAATGAAGGGAAAAAAGAACCAAAAAAAAAAAAAAATCAATTGAAATTGTTGTTATCAATGTTAGAATTTTTTCTGTCCATGTAGAATGCCAAGTTCTCGGAATGAATGACAGAGGACACAATAATTTAATGAACATTTTTCTGCCCGGAAATTGCCCGTAGGAAGAACCGAGGATTGGCCGATGGGGTTTTAAACGGTTGGATTTTTATCATTTTCGTTTAGTTTTTGTTTTTGTTTTTGTTCCTTCATTTTGAAGTGATTACAAACTATTTACGAAGATGTCTTATCATAAAAAGCTTTGAGAAAATTGGATCCTATTGTTGTAAGGATCTCATTGCTAAATTTGACCCAACATTTTACTGCCCCTATACGGCCTTTACATGAAGCACTTAAGAAAATGGTTCACTTGTAGGCACTAACAGGGGACAAACCCCATAAGGGGGCGCGCAGCAAGGTTTTAACAAGAAAAATACTAGTCACAGTACTAACTTTCGCAGCATGTGAGTTGTCTTTCTTTTAATTATAAGTCTTAAAATTAAGGATTATTTTCATCTATGTCCTTTGAATTTTAGGGTCATTCTTATTTTGTCTCTTGGATTTTAAAAACTCTCACTTGTTGCTTAAATTTGAATTTAATCTCACTTTAATTTTATTAGAATTTCTAAAATCGACAAAAAAAAGAGTTAAAATGTAGTCATATAGTCATTTTTTGTTTGTTTTTGAAGAAATTCTAACAAAATAGGCTTATTAAGAATAATTCTCCTATTTTTCTTTTTTTAACTAAAATTCTAATAAAAGAGGTAAAGTGAAGTAAAAAGTTTAGGGACAAAGTAAGTGTGACCTTGAAGTTCTTTTGGAGCATAGATAAAAATAATCCTAAAAATAAAACATGGTCTCTAACAGTGAAATGTTGATAATTTACCGTAATGTGAGTTAGTACTCAAACATTAATATTAAATTGCTTAGTACCACTCAAATTCATGGAAAACGTTCCATTTAGCACAACAAAATCAATGATTGTTGGACGTAGTGTGGGAAAGAGAGCTCCAATTTTCAATTGCTATGAGTTCTAAGAAGGAAGTGAGAAAAATCTGAAGAAAGGACAACCCAACATTTCAAACTCCCAATCTAATGCTAGGATAAGGTAGGACCAATCCACACTTAAGAAAGTGCACTTTATTTTCTCTTTTCTTTGATACTTTCTTAACCAAGCTCTATTATCTCTATCCCAACATCAAACATGGCTTCTTTCTTTGGTTCTCCACCATTCTCTCACACCCCTTGACTAGAACTCACCACTTATCTTCCTCATCACAAACACCACCTCCTCCTCCTCCGCAGAACCCGCCTTCGCAACCGCAAACTCCGCCGCCAGTGCAGCCTCTAAGTGCAAACTTCCTCCGAACAGCCAACACCAGT
This sequence comes from Ficus carica, assembly GCA_009761775.1. Lineage (NCBI taxonomy): Eukaryota > Viridiplantae > Streptophyta > Magnoliopsida > Rosales > Moraceae > Ficus > Ficus carica. The sequence continues at coordinate 48,831 of VYVB01000567.1, forward strand.
TTCAGCTAAAGTGCAACAACAAAAGCCTGTTTCTCTTAAGCCTGCAAGCTCAGCCACTAAAGTTGAGTCTACAGATTGGATAGCCACAACCTTAACCAGGCGGTTCGGGCTCGGAGCTGGCCTTGCTTGGGTTGGTTTTCTTGCATTTGGTGTGATATCTGAACAGATAAAGACTCGTTTTGAAGTTTCTCAACAAGAAGCTAACACAAGGTTTTAGTCTTTGAACACAGATGTTTTCTTGGGTTTCTATTTTTATTGTCTATTTAACTAGTCGGGTAACTAAATGCCTTTTAAAAACAATATGCAATATGGGTATTTTTTGCTTTTATTTTATTTATTTATTTATTTATTCTTTCTTTTGGGCTAATTTGATGCTTGAAATAATATTGTTTTTCTTGATATAAGCTTTGGCATATCAGTCTTATCATGCTCCTAATTATCAGATATTGTGTTTGACAGAAATGTTGAGAAGGAAGAAGAGGTGATGTTGCCTAATGGCATAAGGTACATTTCACATACCTGCTCAAAACTTGATTCTCTAGAAGTACCAAAATATATATTATGACGGTTTTAATTACTAGTGCTGTTCAATTAAGTGGCGACACAAACTCCGTTTAATTTGATATTGTCTGCTTTGAGTCTAGCTCCACATGAATTTGCTCTTAGACTTTCCTAAAGGTCTCGTATCATCGTAAGATAGCGTTCTTACTTATGAACAATTACTTTTAATCTTTCTCAAACAATGTAAGACTAAACATATATTATCTTTTTGTCTTGTCTCATCTTGTCATGGTTCGAGTAGATATAGCTCGAAGACTAATTAAGGACTGTCAAAAATCACTCCCTTTACGGCCTGACGTCTTCATTGGCCACAAGCTAATCTGTAATTATAAGATTTGTTTTGTAATTAGCTGCATAATAGAATTTATATCTACTTTTAATAATGTGTTTATTTAAGCATAATTTTCTTACATTGCTTAATAAAGTGTTACAAAGATAAATTGATATCTTCAAAGAAGAATGATGATGCACAAAAGTAATTTAAAAACTTGTATAGTTTTTCGTGTCATTACATTGAATGATTTAAAACAAGTTAAGATAGAAGATTTGATTAGGAATTGTGGAATGAAAATCGTAATATTTGTTTGAACAGAAGAAGGAAATATGATTTTTCTTTTTTCTTTTTTTTTTTTTATGTTATGAAAGTTTGACCTTAATGGTCATTTTAAAGTGTTCAGAAAAGGGCAAATATTCAAAGTTGTAGAACTTTTAGTAGTATACAAAAGAAAAATATATGAAGGATGATTAGAGTGGAATGTTGAAAACCTGTTGCTTTTGATAAAACATGCCAATAATTTATATTTATATGGGAAATGGAAGGCTAAAATTGATTTTTAGTAAAATGATGTCATACTATTTAGAAGCATTGTATTAGTTAAAATAAAAGCTACTGATAATGGTCTTCTTTAAGAGATCTAATGACTCAAAATTATATGTAATTAATAATATGAATGGATGAGAGTTATTAAATATTAAGAGTTCACAACTTGTGCTTCTCAATCCAACGGTCAAGATTAATTTAGAGGAATGTATATAGATTAAAAAATAAAGAGAAAATCACACAATTCTCTCGTAACTCACTGACATTCTCCAACACACCCTTTTATCTCTAGTTCTCTTCCCTTCTTTCTCATATTTCGTTTATCAAATCATCAAGGTTACCTTGATGATTGGTGAAAGATTTCAAGGAAATAAGAGCAGGAAATGGAGAACTAGAGAAGAAATATTACCTAAATTTTGCTAGCTTTAAGTGTTTAATGTATTGAGTCCAGAGTTAAAATCCGAGGAGTAATAAAATTTGTCTTTATCTACTTTTCTCTAAATGAAGTTCACTCAACCATGGATCAAGAAGCGCAAATCAATATTAGCTATTCATCTCTAACGAATCTCATCCTTTCATATCAGCTATTAAGTCTCTCTTAAGAATACATAATCATGGCTTGCCTTCTTGACCAATAGAATGCTCCCAAATATTATCACATTAGTTGTCATCTTTTCGTAAAATATTTTAACTTAGAAATTTACCAATAAAAAATGACAACTCATATGACACATAGAATATTTCAAATATCATGTGGTAGTTTGTTGTCATCTTTTCATTTTAAAAATTTACCAATAAAAAAAGACAACTTATATGATACATAGATTGACACTAAAAATTGAAATTAGAGTTAATGTCCTTATTATTTTTCTTTCTTTTAAGAATCAATCGTAGCCTTTCGTTTTGCATGTAAAAAATGAACCATTGGATATGTTCTGTCAGAAATAAATATTTCTTTGAATATCTACTTTAATCGTTTTCCCTTTTTTCTGTTTTGTCTACTCCCAAAAGTGCTAAATTTTGCACATTTACAATGATGTGGGATTGTACAACTTATATTTTCTTGCATTATCCTATCTTTGTCACTCTCTTGGTTGAGATGAGTTTGGCTCAAGGGAGTGTCACTGTCACAATCATCCCTTTTTCATGCCCCATGTCTTTGTTGGCCATATCTTTGGCTGGACTATAGTTTTGGTAATATATGTAAATGACCCACACCTCAACATGGTGTGACAATATTCACTTTAGGCCTAAGCCCGCGCACTTTTGCTCTTGATTTTTACTTATACCATAAGAGATGGTGCCATTAATTATGAACTATCACTTATAGCATTCATCGGGTGGCGATACATAGAATTGTATGACTTACCCTTACTTGCATTATCCCATTTTGTCATACTTTTGGAGCATCACTTGTAGCATTCCTTGGGTGATTCATAGTATTGCACAGCTTATCATTGCTTGCTTTATCCCAGCTTGTTCACTCTCTTGGTTCAATTAGAGCTATAAATATGATCAAAACTAGCCGATGGACCCATATAGACATCCGGGTCGGGCTGGACCAGACCGAGGTTCTAGGCCCATGGTTAGGTCCAATAGACACTTTTTTTTTTTTTTTTTAATCTAATTTTCTGAAAGTTCCATACAAAAATAGTAAGTTTCCAAATAAATACGTGGGCTAGCCCGACCTGTCCATAATTCCCTTTCGGCCCACATGACCATCAGGGTTAGAGGTCTACAACATTTCTCAATTTCAATGTTTTAAAAGTGAAGTTTTGAATGATTCAGATACTACGAGTTAAGAGTGGGAGGCGGGGCTACTCCGAGGCCAGGAGACTTGGTGGTGATTGATCTGAAGGGAAAAGTGGAAGGCAGTGGGGAAGTGTTTGTGGACACATTTGAGAAGGAAAAGAAGCCATTGGCACTGGTAATGGGGTCAAGGCCTTATAGCAAGGGAGTTTGTGAAGGGATAGAGTACATGCTCAAGTCCATGAAGGCTGGGGGTAAAAGGAGAGTAATAGTCCCTCCAAACTTGGGATTTGGAGAGAACGGTGCTGATTTAGGTTCTGGACTTCAAATTCCTCCTCTTGCCACCCTTGAGTACATTTTGGAGGTTGATAAAGTCTCCATTGCACCAGCTTGATTCTTCACTAGTTTTTTCCAAATTTTTACCTGAAAAATAATTAAGTGTTTTTTAAATTTTTGTCCTTTTTTTTTTTTTTTTTTGCCATGGAAATCATGATTGCATATCAGAAAAGGGAAAAGTAAACTGCTATTTTTTTTTTTTTCGTGTTGCATCAAATAATGCATTGGAGAATCATGTGAAAAGCACTTTACTTTCCTCAATTAGGATAAGAAAAAGGGCCAAAAAAAAAAAAAAAAAAAAAAAAAACAAACCAAACAGCATTTAGTCCAAGTGATATTCCTATGCAAGACATAGTTATATGTAATGTGCAATTTTGAATATGACGTCATTAAGGAAACCAAACAGTACGCAACTCTGCCAAGTTTTAACCATCTATATTATTAGGTTAAATTACACGAGTGCCTCATGAATATCTCTGGACTGGTCACCATTTTTTTTTTCCCTCTTTTTCTTTCGCAGACATCATTGTATTTTCTTTTTCTAGTAATGATATTATATGAGATGAGAAATGACGAGGTTGATACAAGAGTTTCGATCTAGTCAAGATGCTATCATAATTGAAAATTATAAAATTGTTTAATCATCATTTGATATTCATATATTTATTTTAAAAGAGTATTTGGTAAAATCTCATAGACGATTTATATTGTTAAAAAAAAAAAAAAAAGTTATTTATTTCTTTGTTTAGAAAGCTTAAAATGATCCTACTTGTCTCATGCGATAAAACCCAAATGCACATATGCAATTTATATATTCCTCGATTATCAGATCCAATCAATCGATCAAATCAATTGATTGAATTCAATCCAATCCAATCTTTTTTTTTTTAAATATAGATGACCGACCTTTATTAGATAAGATTGAATTTAAATTCTTTAAAAATGACCTAAGTTGGATTGGCTTTTTATCATTAAAACACCCAACTAATCAAATCCAACCTTTACATTTGTTATATGTAAAAAAAATTTATAAATAATATGTATGATTTTTATAGTTGGTTTAAAATTTAGTTTTTTTTTTTTTTTTTCATACATCTTCACAATAAAAACTTAAAAGCATGCATATTATGACATTAACAATACCAAAAAACAAAAAAACAAAACAAAAAAAAAAAAACTTTCTCTCATTTTCTAATTCCCTACAGCTTGCATTTATTATATTTCTTGCTTGTTTTGTTTAAAATTTAGAGTTTAACTAATATGTAATGTATGTTAAAAAAAACCTAATAAATTATCTATTGGCCAAACAAGAAAATAAGGGGGAAAAAAAAAAAAAGGAAGAAAAAAACACAAAGTCCAATAGCAAGGCCAAAGTGCAACTGTTCAATCTAATCCTTTCCAAATCGATCTTAAGTAAATTGTATTGATTGAATGTTATACAATTAACGAATTGAATTAATGAGAAGTTGGATCGGATATTATATGAATAAAATAAGACGTATCCCATTTGATGAACACCCTTAATTCACGTCCTCCGTATGTTTCTTTAATAATATTATACTTCCTTAATAAAAATATTTCAACTACATAAAAATGAAAATCCAAAAAAAAAAAAAAAAAAGGTTAATTAAAAGAAGAAAAAAACCTTCATTCTACCTAAAGCCATGTATTAGATTGAGCCGGCGGCAGTTAAGGAGACAATAAAAATTGAAGCTAATTTGAAGAAAACTAATTGGCCAATCAAAATCCAGAGCACAAAAGAAGAGTGAAAAGAAAAAAATTAAAAAAGTGAGAGAAATTTTTTTTAAAAAAATAGTGCACAAAAATTGAGAGTTAACCAAAAAAAAAAAAAAAAAAAAAAAAAAAAGGGTTGTTAACAAATCGATACACGACACGACAAAGTGGTCCAAACAAGAAGGAAGTCGATGTTATCTACATTGAAGAAGAATGTGGGGGGAAAAAAAAGAAAAGAAAAAGGGCAATTGCAACGAAAAAGTCAGGAGAGACGTGAGTGAGAATACATATTGCATGGTGTGCTGTAATTCTAACCACACGCTCTTTTTAATAAAAAATAAATTAACAAATACTTGTTCTGTTATCTATACAAATCTTTATGTATAGACAAATCAACCCAATGAACAGAACTTCCTGTTAATTAGCTAAAGAGAATTTCAGCCTCCTCATGGGAACTGTTATCGACTCACATTTCTTGGGCCTTACCGCCATTGTCACAGTACTTTCTCTCTCTTAACTCTCTCTCTCTATATGTGTGTGTGTGTGTGTGTGTGTGTATAATATGTTTGTTGGGTAATTTTGTGGTTTGGGTTGTGTTTGTTTTTTGTGTTTGAAGGTGGGATATCAGTTGTTGTTCTTCATAATCACTGCTCTTCTGAAGATCGACAAAGTCACTGACTTCGCCGGTATTCTTCTTTCCTCTTCTTCTCAGACTTTCATATGGATTTTTTTTTTTTTTTTTTTTTTTAACCCTTGAATCAAACTATGGGTAACAGAAGAAGTGTAAAAGGAAGAAATTCGTTAGGATAATTTGTTGTGAACAAGAATAACAACTGAAAAGAACCCAAAATGAGGTGTGTGTGTGTGTGTGGGCGGGGGAGATTGAGGAAAGAACTTCTTAAGTGGAATGTTTTTTTTGCTCAGAAATTGGTTAGATATTCTAGAATTTGATTTTTTTTTCATTATTATGATGTAGTTATTTTTGTTGTTTATCTTCTTCTTCCTAGGAAGCACCAACTTTGTTATTCTTGCCATTTTGACATTGGTAGTGAAGGGTTCATGGCATTTTAGACAGGTATTGATATCTCTTATTATTGAGCAAGCAAGTTTTTTTTTTTTTTTGGTCTATTTATGATAAATATTTTAAATATCAAGTTCATACATACATACATACATATATATATATATATATGTTTCTCCTTTAACTTTGAAGGAATTATTGAAATATTGCCAATTAGTGATTTTACCAAGTCTCCTCAAATTCCTTATTGTTCAATTTTGCATTAGCACTAAGAAACCGAGGCCGAAATGCATTTCTCGTCATTAATATGTTTGATCACAGAATTGTGGCCTCCTGGGCTAATCGATACTGCATCTTCGATGCACCTGCTAGTACTATGCGTAGTCTTCTATGTTTAAATATTTTTCTGAGCAGATATTGCTAAATTAAATATAATCTTTTAAATTTTAGTGCTACTGTTTTCCTTGTGCTAATTGGACTATAATGGATGACCAAGCCAACCCGAGTTTTCCAACCTGAGGACTTACAAAATGACTTTTAGCTTTTGTGCAGTCGATTGGAATGGTTTGATGTTGAACCTATTCCTTCCTACTTACTAATTCTCGACTCTTTCATTCAGGTTGTTTTAAGTTCGTTGGTTGTAACATGGGGACTTCGCCTTGGACTGTTTCTATTGCGAAGGTAAAGTGGATACACTTATTTCTCTCTTTTTTCGTTTACCTTTTCTATTGAAACTGTCTGATTGAATTGAATTTGTTTTTAAAAGGAATCACTGATGTTGAAAAACAGCTTTTTATCCGAACAACTCCACAGCATTTTTTTATGTACTATTAGGTTTCGATTGTTCAGAAGAAGTCTGTTATACAAAATTTATGCTTTTACCCTTTTATGTCTCATAACCTTTGCACTTTGTATAGCTTTGTCGTATGAAGCCTCTGGTCTTATCACTCATTGAAGTCCTAAGTTATCTATAGTATTCCATCTACCAAACTTGAGATGTTCCATATAACAACAAATCTGTTGATGCCTTGATGATGCACACCTATGATGTGGCTTTTCTATCCGTTATGTGGTTGTCCATTTCGTGATACAACTTTTACTCTTTCGGAAATTAACAATATCATGATTGAAAAAAAAAAAAAAGAGAACGGGTCATTGATGATTGCATTATTTTCAATGCTTTTACCAGGATTTTACAGTGGGGGGAGGATAGACGTTTCGATGAAATGCGTGGCAACTTGGCGAGATTGGCAGTTTTCTGGATATTTCAGGTTTCCAGCTTCCTCTGTTTTTAATTTCTGATTGAATATAATCATTGTAAATTAATAGGGGACTAACCCATCTGGCTGTTTACAGGCCGTCTGGGTGTGGACTGTGAGTTTACCTGTGACGGTGGTTAATGCTAGCGACAGGAATCCATCCTTAAATGCTGCAGACGTAATTGGGTGGATCATTTGGGCAATTGGTTTTTCAATCGAGGCTATTGCAGACCAGCAAAAATTGTCATTCAAAAACTCTCCAGAAAATAGAGGGAAGTGGTGCAATGTAGGATTGTGGAAGTACACTCGTCATCCAAATTATTTTGGCGAGGTTAGTAGTCCTTAATTATAGTTGCTTCGATTGTTATTTGGGAATAGTCCAATAAAACTTGGTGAATTACCATTGGGACAAAGATATTTTTTGCATTTGTGATTTATGATTTGGTTCTTAATGGTTACTTGTTTTTGGTTAAGTTCAAGGTCGAAGTTATATTGGAAAAAGGTGCCTTTATCTCTAGCATAGTGGTGATCGCCACTATGCGTCGTTTCTAGTAGTCGACTTTTTCTTAGTGAACATCACAATTATATAGAGAATCAACACAGAGAAATAGAATCACTATATATTAGATTAGACATAATGATAGGTAAGAGAGGATTCTAGAAAGAGAACAAGAACTCGAGCAGGGAGAAATCTTTTTTTTTTTTGAAAGGTGAGAAGTAAGACATCTGAAACCTCAATATCCATTCATTATCCATTTACCAAAATAGCATAAATCCTAATTGAATATAAGTTAATTATAATATTACCCAACTTCTATAGCAATTTTCTTCTATTTATGTCTCTCATGATAATTGAAATCTATTTAAATGTTTCTGCTTAGATTTTCCTTTGGTGGGGGATTTTTGTGGCTTCAACGCCTGTACTGGATGGTGCAGAATGGCTTGTGATTTTTGGTCCTGTCTTTCTCACATTGTTGCTTCTTTTCATCAGCGGCATGCCGTTGCTGGAGGTTTGCTTCTCCTTCTGATTTTGTTGTGAACTTTACTCTACTATGAATCTCACTCATCATTTGCTGCATGTTGAACAAAACACTTGGACAAAAGAAAACAACTTCTATTAGATACATCGCCTTTACACAAAACCAGTATTACAAGAGACAAGATTCTCTGTAAGAGAATGTAAAAAGAACTAGTTAAAAAAACTAGCTCCGAGCACACTAGGAAAATTAAAACTATCAAAGCAATCCTGACCACAAGGCAAAAGAAAAACACACTTTCCAATTCCTTAGAATTGCTTTAGAACTCGCACTGCACATACTTTACATTTTTCTTCTTGCTTCACTCGGCTTGATGTAAAAGACGTGGGATGGTTCTATTTATAGGCCACCAAGTTTGCTCTGAACACGCTCCCATCCAAAGAGGTAGATGACACTTGCACTCAATCAGGTATTACGTATAGGTTGAAAGAGGCTAGCATCCAGAGGATATTCTAAATATGTGAGAGTAAATCTTTGAGCCTAGTTTGTTTTGGGCCTTATTCTCGGGTTGGTGATGATTTCAACACCGACCATTGGTGTTTGAGCACCTGCAAGATCGAGAAGTTTCGAAGCCGGCTCAACATGTTATGTCAGAAAAAAATAGAAGCCGGTGTTGGGTGAGTGTTAAAAATTGAAATCGACACCGACCCAAGAAAAAGAATAAGGCGCAAACAAAATGTCACAAAAATTATGATTCCCTCTGACGTGCAGAATGTTCCCTTAGGATCCTAGCATATAACATCTTCTAACACACCCGTTGAAGAGCAAGTGTTAGGCAGCATTTTGGATGAGACCGTGTCCTATCGAAACTTGGTGAGCAAGCACATGCTAGGTTATAAGTAGCCTTCTCCTCCATCAGTTTGCATCAAGCCAAAGAAGGCAAATAATTTAGTGTAGTGTGCGTGTGAGGAGTGATTGTGCTCAAGTGACCAGTCCGATAAATTTTGATCAAGTTAGATTTTCTCTTCTCTAGAGTAATTTTGTGTACTTATTGGTCTTGATAGATAAAGCGATTTTAGTTTAATAAATCAGCTTTGTTATTCATGTGTTGTGCTCAATACTGCAAACATGGAAACAGGAATCCACAGATAAGAAATACGGAAATGTGGCTGAATACAGGCTGTATAAGAGAACTACAAGGTTAAGTTTACCTTTTCCTATGTAATGCGTTTTCTTTTTGAATGTGAAGGAACGAAACAGAATCTAACATATATATATATATATTTTTTTTTTTTTTTTTTTCAGCCCTCTAATTCCGTTGCCCCCAATAGTGTATGCGAACTTGCCTTTGTGGTTCAAAAATTTTTTCCTCTTTGAGCTTCCTCTTTACAGTCGCAGTTTTCCTGAAGAAGGGCCATACTGGTGAGTTTACAAGTCTCTTAAAATTATTAATTCGTTGCAGACTCTAGCTATGCTTGCAACTTTTGATGCTGACTCTTTCACTTTTACGCGAAGAAGTTTACATACATTTAGCACTTTTTTATTTTACCTTTCTCTTCACCGTCTCCATGAATTTCAGGCTCATACTTTGGTTTACTGGATTTCTTGGCAAGACAGAAAGAAAAATAATTTTTTTTACTAGCAATTAGTAATCGGAAAAGAAAATTGAGAATTATGTTAAAACTAAAACACATAAAAGGTCTTCTGTTCATTGTTGGTGGCATGGAATAAGCTTGAAATGCTTCCTAAATAGTCACATGTTTTCTTTCATCTGCTTTCTTTTCATCAAATTACCCTGTTTCATCTGATCTACTTTCCTCCCACATAACCCGAAAGAAACAGTGGAAGCAAAGGTAAAACCCGATATTCTAATCCGAATGTGTGGTTTCGGAATTTTGTTGCATTAGGTAAATGTCCTGTCAAGTCTGGTTCAAAAATCGGAAATGAATATTTGGAACCACAGAGAAATATCCTATCTAGGTTCAAAGCTAATCCATGCATCAGCTAACATCATAAAAGATGTGGCATTTGTGTGTGTTTCTTTTAGTTGTTTTTGTTACAATAATTTACCTTCCATTTAAGGAAATTTATCATTTGTGCAAGGTATAGAACCAGCCCCGGAGAAGGCGACAGATCGAAGACGAATTAGTGTATCATAACGGTTCATTGTTTAGACTTGGCATTTGGTATTACCAGCTGTTCTCTTCTCTCTTAAATTGGTTTTCTGTTTTTCTTCATCAAAGTATAGTTGAATGAGATTATGAACATTGGATTTCATATAATTGATACATTGAGTTGAGTCGAGTCGATTTTGGATTCTTCTTTACGTTCCCAATCAAGATTCTTAGCAAAGTGTCAGTTTTGGAAGTGCCAGTGCAAGAAAAAGCCAGTATAATGATAATTAAAAACACCAAAGTCAAAAGGACAAATTTCACATGTGCTTCTCCAACTTTGGACCTTATCACAAAATTCGTCTGGACTTTAATTTGTAACATCCATTCCCTAAGTATTGAAATGTTGGCAAAATTTTCCCATCTGTTAATGTGGTGAAAGAAAATTTGAGGACAAATCTTTTGCCCCATAAATGTTTGGCATTGTCACAAAATGCTCCCGAACTATCAAACATTAGCAAATTTTGCCCTTTTGTCAGTTTCGTTATCGGAATTATCACGTGTCAAACTGTCAATACAAAAAATCAAGATTGAACTAAAAATTTAAGGAAATGACACGTGGCTTTTATTTTTCTGACAAATGTGTCATGTAAATTGCAAAAATAAATACCTCCAAAAAAATGTTTGATGCTGAGGTTTCTAAAAAGTAATTTCACATTTATAGATCTCGTAAAATTTTGAGTCGTGACTAATGATGCTAGTTTTATGTATACATATTTTTCATTGATACACATTTCAAGTACATGTACATCCCTCTATTGGCATTGTGCATGAAAAAGAAACTGCACTAATAACACGCCAGGCAATCAAGACCTCACAAAAGCCCAGGCAAATGAAATAAACATTATGGTAGGGTGGGGGGCAATATAAAAAATAAAAGTCCCACGTTATACACCTGAAGTATTGTTGATATTATCCAGTGAAAAAACGGCACCAGATATGGACTCATTTGATGGTTGAGAGTGTGACATGAGAATATAGATAACCCAAAAGTGAAGGCACACAAGGTAAACCAAAGACCATAGTTTTGCTGTCGGATTCCTCCTCAGAAACACCGCCCCAGCCAAGAATACGGCATCAAACTGTTGAAGCAGTGAGTACAGGTGCTTCCTGCTTGAACGGATTTTCTCTTCAATTAGAGGCTTCAACTTTGAATCGGAGAGCTCCCATGCTCCTGATTCCAAGTCCCAAGATGATGTGCCGGATAATTCTGCCATCGATCTGTTTTCATCGAGCATCTTTGAAACTGCCTGCAGGATATGCATGAATGTGTCAGCGCAAATCATTCTACACTTAAGTTTCTTTTAATTGTCATTAGATTTATGATAAGACAAGTGCAAAATATACCTCGATTCTGAACAGAATAGTTGCCTTCTCTGAGGAGAGAGCCTCGACCTGGTTGCCAAAATGCAAGCAAATATTTTACAAATAGTGACAACACAAAATTATAGTTGCATAACAGGGTCAAGACTTGAGAGAAAGTATTATTCATTATATTCCTAAACAATCTTCAAATGATAAACTGTGTAGTTTAAAATAAATTACTAAAGCGTCGGGTCTTAACATGCAACGACTTTGTGACTAAAATCAGTTTCTAACACTACAAAAGCATAGAAAAGACTTGCACAATAGGTTCGCATAAAATTAAACGCATCAAGAATTTAATCCAAAAGCTAACAGAGCTACAAACACCAAACTTCAAGTAGCAGAAAAATAATCTTGTAGATGCTAAAGCTAAAAGATGCAAATCTATGAGAGTTTTTTTTGCCGGGTATAAATTGGGTTGCATACGTACACATGACTTCAAAATAGTAGGTAACAAGGCTATCCCCAACGTACTTACGTGTTTTATCTCCAAAAAATAACAGCATCTTAACTGTAAAAAGTTCGCATATGCTTACTCTAGTTAAAAAAAAAAATTCTTTAAGAGAAAAAAAGATGGTTCCTTGTGATTCAGCTAGTGTCTCTGTCAACATTTAAGGATCATTGTAATTTTTCTTCTCTTTCCAGTAGATATAAAATAAAACAGTGAAACAGATATATCATATGGTTGCGTCCATTAAAACGAACCTAATACGCATATGCATGAATTGAACTAAGAAAATATTATTTAAGTGACAAACCTGGGCTTGTTTCTGAATTAAATGGTCAGTCATTTGGTCAAGCCTGCGCTTTAGCTCAACCTCTACTTCTGTAGGTTCCTCCATTCCTTTCCTAGTCATTTCAACGCTTTCTTCCAGCTTCTTTGCCTGAAACAGAACAATTCTTTGAAAATGCTTCTTTAAATAATTAAAGTTATTTATTTATTTTATTTTTCTTAGAGAGCTTTTATTGAAGAAACCAATAAATTAGAATTCTGACAATTAGATATCCTCAAATATGATACATACAAGCAGAGAACCATACAACTTAATGACCCATAGATCCATCTACCGGAGAACAATCAAAGACGGGAGAAAAAGTCTCTACAAGCTTCATACTTAGATGCCCATAAGGAAGCTAATTTAATTCTTTCATAGAATAAAAACGCTAACCACACAATTCCACATCGAATAATGAACTTAGCCATAAAGATTAGCTAAAATAGTAGCATAAAAGAAATATATCACATAGATATTTCAATAAGAACTATAAATAGAAAGGCTAAGAGTACATATGCATAAACAACCACTTCTCTCCTAGAATACTAATAGTAAAGGCAGGCTTGCGTGAGCCTAAAACCATCAAAAGGAGCTTGTGCAGAAAAATGCTGCAACTAATACATCATATTGCTCACTTCTCATCGACTTTCACTTAACTGACACCAAGAATTTAGAGCTTTGGAGTTCGTTCTTTGAAGCCCTAAGCTCTACTTTGCTAAACCACAAGTCACCAAATAGTCAAACGTAGGCTGTATCTGAGACTAGCCTAGATCATACAATTCTTAGAGGGTACATATAACGCAGCACCTAATCAAAATCTATATATCTATGAAACACCAATTTGACTTAAATAAGACTCTTTTACTGGACATGAAATAGGCACTCGGTTGTGGCTGTGAGGGGAAAAATGCAGCTAAGCATCAAGAACAAAACAGGCCATTACAAACACCTTAGTAGTAGGAATTTTGAACATGCTGTCCCAAATGTTTGTACCTTACATCTCCTGTATCAAGAACGTGCAATGTAAAGTCTATCAAACTAGATACAAAAGCAGACAAACATAAACTCACACAGAGAACTGGGGAAAGAGTGTTCCCAGACAATGACAGATAAGGAGGTAAGCATTTGACACAGCATCATAATGTTTCAGCACCAAAAAGAACCATAGTTTTTGCAAAATACGAAAATCGTAGCTTAAAATTGAAAGTACATATAACAAAATGCAATCAAACAAAGCCCTTAAAATAGAAACACTAACCTTTTCTTGCAATTTTTCAATCTTATCAGTTACAAGAGAGTACTCTGCCTCGAGTATCTCTCTTTCAATTTCCACTCCTTTTAAAGCTGTTAACTGCAACATTTGCAAACTTCAGGGTATCAGTAAATGATTAGAAACAAGTCAGCACAAAAAGATTGACAATGAAAAAACAAAAAAAAAAACAAAAAAAAAAAAAAAAAACACTTGCAGTTTCAAGTAGCACGCTTTCAACCTTAGTTTTCACAAGCATAATATGACTTACTTTTTTAATAGATGTTCCAGTCTGATGAATATTAGAAATTCTCCTTCGGAGTTCTACAAGGAGATAAGAATTTTGTTAAACCATATGAAAGTTTCAACAGCACAGTTCGAGGAAAACAATTAAGAACAATAAACCTTCCATTGAACATGTTATGCGTGGAAAGAAACTAAAATATATTTGTAAATTTATCCGTGCTCGTACTTAGTTTCCAATTAGACATAAATAAGCGGAAAAAAATTCAGAATACAAGGATATCGTTTTGCAGAAGGAATAAATGAACTATATATACTATATATATACATATAGGGTGCAAAATCACGAAACAATTTACAAACACATGGAACATAGTACGCACAACAACAAATTGAACCAAAACAAGTAACACAAAAAAGAGTTCTGAGCAACTTCAAAATCTACAACTTCTGCTCCAAAACCCATATTCCCACCATTTCCCTGCTTCTTCTCTATTTTCAAATTAGGAGAAAATGCTAGCAAATTGTCATGATACTCATCATTTCAACAACTTTCCAATATATTAAAATAAAATAAAATAAATAAAAAAAATAAAAAAACCTTGCTATGGATCTACATCATTTTGTTATTTATGAGAGTACCTTCATGTTTCACTTCCTTCAACTCAATTTGCTGTCGCAGTTCTGCCACTCGGTTGACCTAGTGAAATATTTTCAATTTAGGGGGTGGTTACTTAAACGAATGCACAAATAATAAGATTCCAAAAATTTATAGATTCGGCGTCTTTACTTATTATTATGAAATAGCAATTAGTTATAATAAGAACCAAGAAAGAAATAGAGAATCCAGAATCGTCATTTACATTTGTTATCCAACCACTAGAACTTATACATCTTTGTGATATATAAGTAAAAACCTTTCACGTGCACTTGTCTTGGAGTAAAGGTGGACATGTGAAATTGAAGCAACCATAAAACCCAAATGTTCTACGAGAATTTGACAGGATGCTAAAAGCTTGATGAGTTCAATAGACCAAAAAAAAAAAAAATCCTGTTTCTTCACCTTAAACTTATATAAAGCATTAAACAAGAGAACAATTTAGTAGAGTGATGAAAAGAGAAGCTGCTTTAACATAATTTAGCAATAAAATTTGGTTGGAAGGTTAGGCAATATATATCTATATACAAAGAAACAATTTTTTACTCAATTTCTTTTCAGTGGAATATACAACATGAGAGTAATCCTTTATTTCTCGTTGCAATAAATTCTCCCCAACCTCGGTGAAGGAGGGATCCGATCCCAAGTACTTGGAGTCTCTGGTAAGAGATTTACCAACTCAACAACTTGACACCTTCAACATTTTTTTACCACATAATACAATAAAGTTGAACATTAAAAGTAACCAAACAACATGAATAAAATTGTCCCAATAAAAATTGCAAGCAGGATATGGCACGTTTGACTGAACAGCAATCTAATTAAGCATCTAATCATACCTCTAGTTCTAGATTCCACTGAACAGTGGCAAGGGATCTTGCAAGATCAGCATTGGCGGTCTGCAACCAGTTTTCACCTTTAGTAACAACTAACAACAAAGTTAACCAAAATATGTCTGATGCCTAAACATTAGTAGAGTATAACAAAGTTAACCAAATATCTGTGATGCTACAGAGCAAAAATATGAAAACTAATAAATAAAAGAGGACAAAAAAGATATGTTATGTCTAAACATCAGCGACATATCAACAGCCACCACTTTTCACCTATAGCAACAGCAAAATAAAAATAACTAAAACATCTGTAATGCGAGAACATAAGTGAAGTATCAACTGCCAAATATAGCAAATAAAAAAAAATTCAAAAAAAACGAAGGGGAAGAGAGAAGATTACAATGTTTAGTAATCATAGCAGCAAAGTAAATTAAGTACCAATACCTCCAGTTTAGCCAATCGTGCTAGGACTTCCATCCTTGTGTTATTATGTTTTTGCTTCTCTAATTCAACAGCTTCCATTGTTTCCATCGTAGTTATTTGCAGCTTAGAAGCCTAAAGAACAGAAGATACATTGACATATACAGTAAATCCAAGAGTTTAAATAGCTTTGAACAAACTTAGCAGAGACCAATGGAGAACGCTATTATCTCCGCAAAAACAACTCCGTGACAATTAAAGTTAAAATTTTCACATGCATTGAAACCAATATGTACCCATTCTACTTTGTTCTTTAAGAAACACTGACTTTCACACAACCAAAATGCGGCAGTAAGATTCCAATATGCAAGGATTTTTTAAAGTTATATTACTGCTTCAAAGTGTTTTTGATGATGATTAAAAGGAGAATAGGAGAAGTATGTAACCAAATTGATAAAAATAAACCTCACAAGGACATGAAAAGGCTTTACAGGACATATTCTAGGGAGGAATTTTCGAGTTGCCAAAGATAAACACTATAATGTCATTCAACTTTTATCCTTTACTTCTCAAATATAGACCCTTCCTTATCGCTATCATAAGGTGTTTTTATTAAATGTGCCAATAAAATTTTACTACCCAGAGATTAGGATAAGTTCTAATTCAAGCATTATATTCCCCACACTTTAGCTATTATAACAATTAGCTACAATAATAAACTCTGACCAATAGATATTGCTAAATTTAGCTTTAAGGAATGGATTCCATAACTAAAATGTTATTGGCTCGAAAATTTAATGCCTTCGTGGAAAGAATTCTAAAAAATATAGGTCCTTAAAAACTCAAGAAACCTTGAGATAGATGAGAATTCTAAACTCATCAAACCTCATAAGGCCAGCTAAAAATTTGAGTTGAATGCACAAAGTGTCTAACACAGTTTTCTGTAATAGAAACAAAGATAAAGTACTGAAATATAATAATAATTAATTTCACATTTCACGATTCATAGTTGTGATAACAGTTGGATATTCCTATTCTATTCTTGTAAAATTATTCAAACGAAGATCATCAACAGAAGAAATTAAGAATATTTTGGCAATAAAACCTGCTCTTTACCTCTTGTGCTTGTTGTTTGGTCTCCTCTTCAAGTATTTTCTCTAAGCTTTGCTTCTCACCTTCCAATCTAGCAACCATATTCTCCCTCTCCTTGATGGCCTCCAAAGCTTTAGCTGCAGCCTTTTCAGCCAGGATCTTTTCTCTTTTCCGTCTCCTTTCCTCCCTCTCCCGTTCAATTTCAGAGTCAGAACTTGAACCAGCATCCGAATCTGAATCAGAGCTCCCACCGCTCATCGAAGAACCTCTCTTTAAATCATCAGAGGTAGAACTTCTAGAAGCTACATTACTAAACTCACGCTTCCCTGTCACTGCACTTCCTAAGCGATCACTGCCATTGGCCATTTTCATCTTCGTCTCAAAGGCTACATCCACTTTCCCTGAGACCGACGCCATTTCTGGGGTAGAACTATCATTCACAGACTGCAAAGAAGCTTTCAAAGCAAGATTTTCAGAACCAAAAGCTCCACCTTTTTCGTCATTTCCCTTATCCTTAGTTTTCGTAACGGGCCTTCCTCCTACCTCCTCATTACCCAATTCCCGCCCTTTCGAGTACTTCCCATCTCTCTGCAGCTTAACGCTAGAAGATCTACTAGAAGAATCCGAAAATCCAGACTCATCCCCATTGCTGGCTAACGCCTTTCCATTCACCTTGTTCCTTTCCACATTACCAGTCTTCCCCACCGACTTTGAAACACCGTTGCTACTCTTCTGATTCCTCTTAACCTCCAATACCGATGAAGCGGGAGCCACACTACCCTGCCGCCTCCCATTTTTTCTCAAACCACGAACTGCAGCCGCCGCATTACTGCGACCTGGGGTGGCAGCAGAAGCTGCCGGCTGACTCGGGGTACCAAGGAGTTCAGTCCAATCACTATCAGTAAGCGTTGTTCTAGGTTTCGGAGACGATATCGGAGTGCCAACAACCTCTTTCGGCAAATTCGAACTCTCATTCTTTTTATTATTACTAGTAACAATGTTGAGAATTGGATCACTACGCAAATTCCCATTAGAGTCATTGTTTTCCTGAGTTTTCTTTGTCAATTGGTCCTTCAGAGACACAGCGCCTCCGGTTTTCGTCGGGCTATCCAAATTCAAGCCCTCCACCGAAGATTTCTCGCTCTTCCGAAGCGACTCCGCCGCTTGCTGATCGATCTGAGCCCCGCATTACAAATTACAAATATCAAATTATTATCATCAAGATTTCTAAGAAAATATTTTCTCTTTTCTTTAAAATAAAATAAAAAACACATTGCAGATCCACTGTTATTGGACAGAACTAACTCGACTAAGCGTTTCTCCCAAACGGAAAAGTCAAAATTCAGTAGTTTCTCTCATTTTCCAGTGTTTTCTCAGGAACCAAACACGAGAAGAAAAGTGAAATTAAAGAATAAGTAAATGAAACAAATTAGAAAAAAGGAAGAAGAAATTGCCTGCTGAAGAATACTTTCTGCGGCTTTGAGTTTGGAAGAGATCCAATTCGCCATGAGAAGCTTCTTCTTCTTCTTCAAAGCTCGTTTCTCTGTAAATTTTTTTTTTTTTTTTTTTTTTTGGTCCCCAAAATGAGTGAAGATGAGAAAATTTGTCACAGAAGGCGCATTTTAGTGCAACGCACCGTTTTGAAGGTCGAGGACGAGGAATGTGGTTGCAGGAGCCGTATTTTAGCGGAACGCAGCGTTTTACGTAAGACGATTTTGTCGAGACAGATTTTTGAAGGAGCACGTGGCTTCCGTTCGTGGCCGTATAATTTTGAGTGACGCGAAGTTGATGGAATTGTGCAGGGCCCACTAGGTTGGGGAAGTTTTGATTGAGAGATTGATCAACGAGTATAATATATGTATAGCTGTTCGTAAAAAATATGTATGCGAATATGCTACGTAAATATACGTAATCGAACAAGTAATATAATAGTGAATAAAATATCGTCTTCACAAAGTTTGAATTACCAAAAACTAATTACGGAAACCAATTGTTTTAAAATAAATTTGAGAATGAATTAAGCACTAAAATTGTAGAAAATAATGTAAATAAATGGGTATGACTTAAATGGAAACAAAAGACAGAAAACAGCAAGATCTAAACTATAAGCTGTGAATCGATGGTGGGTGTAAGCTAGAATTATTGATTTACCCTCAGTTGCAAATCTGACTATGAATGTGTAGAAATGCTATAGCAAAGTTTTCCGGTCAATTTAAAATTATGCATAATCCTCTTCCGAAAGATTTATACCCTAAGTTCTTTAAACCAAAATCAACATATTCCTATGCATCTCAGTTTTTCAAACTTAAATTAAGCACCAATTTTAAAGGGTTGCACAAGGTAACGATATATTCCTATATCATACGCTTATATTATCCAAGCTAGATCAAACAAAAATTAACCTTCCCAGAATTAATTCTAGTTTTAATACTCTACCAACTGATGGCCAGTTAATCAACAGAGATTAAACAATGCAAAATACCTGAATAACCCGGACAAAAATCACCAAACAATTAAATCAACATCTAAACCTTCATTGCAACCTTGGTTCCATCAACTATCCTAGCTAAAGGATTTAGTTCATACTTCTTTCAACAAATTCAAAAGCAACAAAATCAACAAGGAAGATAATGATTCACAGAGAGAAAAACAAGACAATCCCAAAAGAATTCAGACAACTAAAATTGAAAAATTAAAGAGATAAGCGTGCGTGAAGTGATATATCCTTCAGTCCAACCAATAGACCACGGCTGCCTCTGAAATTCTTCAGATCTCTCTCCGTGCACCTCTTTCTCTTATTTTCCCCCTTGTTTCTCTCACAGCTTCATTTCCACAAATGGTGTGTTTTTCGGCTTTTCTTTTCTTCCCAAAACCGGCTCTCCCCAGCTCAATGGTTAACTTTCCCTTTTATACCAGTACTAAAAGAGGTGCCCTAGTTGCACGTGCCCTTTTAATAGCTAATGTTGGTGGCCACCTTACAGCTATAGTGTTTAGACAAAACGGGCAAGTGAACCACTGCCAGCTGTAAAGCAAAACTTGGGTCTGTGCTTTTAAGTTAATTCTTCACTGCTGCAACATTGCTGTGGCATTGCTATAGCATTCTTGTAGCAATCAGATGCACTCCAACTGTCCGATTCCTGTTCCAATTCACTCTCATCCGTTATATATTTGGGCCTCTTGAATGGCACAACACATAGTTAATACACACACACACACATATATGATATTTATTTATTTATATTTATATTTTTAGTTAAAAGATAAACACAAGTTTTTCCAAAGCTAGAGATTAATATTGAGTATATTTCTAAAAATTTAGGTATTTTACCTTGAGATTTCAACAATTGTTAAACCAAGAATTGTGATAATTAACTCTATTTTATAGAGTTATCACACCCCCAAACTTGAGTCATTGCTCGTCCTCAAGTAATACCACAACAACACAAAAAGATCACATGAAAAGATCTAGTTGCTAAACAAGTTGATTCTCCATTCTCAAAAGAGCTTCTTAATTTCCAACTCATTTCAAAATCAGCTTTTATCAAATGTCAGTTCTATCCTTTATAAGTTTGCTCCCAAGTGAGGTTCCTCTATAGGTGTGTGTGTGAGACTATATCTAAGCATCTTCATATCACCTAAGTCCCATTAATCACGATCATCAAGCTTAGTTTATGATCTAATATGCTGGATGCATAACTCCCTCGCCACTAGTATTAGCTAGGCAAACACCTAGGGTTAAACATATTCAACTGCTTGTTGAGTTGGGTGTATGTGTATGTACACATTTATTTATTATTTTTAAATGCTTTTCTCTTTTCCTTTTTTTTTAAATAAATATTCATCATGTCACTGGTGATGAAGATACTCGGTTACCCAGCAACGTCACACTTCAGAATTGCTATAGCATACTCATATTCTGAACCACTATTTGACGCAAAAGTACACTTGGGGCTCATGTTACTCCTGGTTACTAGGCAGCTCAGAATAACAAAGTTATTTATTCATAGAACTTTTTTTTTATTTTTTATTACACATGACACCCTTGAACATCAGCCTTTCTTAGGATATTATTACTTTTAATGCACATCAACTATCCCCAGAATGTTTTGCTTCCTAAAGTTTCGCCTCAAGGGGTTCACACAACCAGTTCTCAGATCCTAAACTCTCACGATGACTTAGAGTTCCCTAGGCTTTCCTTAGAAAAACAAAGCTATAGCCTATTGTGGAAAATTTTGCGAGTAGTCTCACTTAAAGAGCAAACAAATAGTAGAAATCACCAATACTCAATTCATGCTCATTCAATCCATAAGCTGAAAATTTCAAAATACTACTATTCTTCATCGAATTTCCTCAAACCAACAATGCTGCAGCAAAACTAGAGCAATTTCTAACATATAACCAAGACATTGCACACACATTTTTTTTTTTTTTTTAAACAACTAAGCAAACCATAAAAATCAATCCATAAAAATAACACAAATAGAGAAACACAGAACAAAACCATATCAACTAAAACTAAAACAAACCTAACCAATACCCCCCAAACTTAAACAAGCAGTGTCCTCATTGCTTGAACATAAAACAAAACAAAACAGAACAGAACAGAACGAAATCAACCAAAAACAAAACCAAATAAAATATAAAGAAGAGAAGTGAGAACTCCCTGTGGATGTGAGCAGGTAACCGATCTTTTTAGTCCTCCTCGCTATCTTCTTCAGCATCTTCTGCGTCCTCCTCAGTAACAATTGGCTGCAGCACATTCTCCGGGAACTCAGGATAGGAGAATACAGGTTTTGTGATGTTCTTTTGCAAGGATTTCCTCACTGTGGCCCTGTTTGCTGCAGCATTTCTTCATGACAAATAATTTTGCTATAGCAAAACCTCCAAAGTGCAGCCGATGTCATGTGAATCCAGTTTTTTTTTTTCTTTTTTCTTTTTCTTTCTGCTACCAATATCCCTTAAGTGTGTAAGTAGAGGTTTTAGTTCCAAAGCAAGTGGTTCTTTGACATATGATTTATGTGTTTTGAGGGTTCTTTCTGATAACTCAAGGGACTCAAATTGCTTCCCAACTCTAGTTGCCGTATGCGTGCTTTTCATCCAAGATATTTGATTATCACAGTTGTCCTCATTTACTTCAAAATCAGCCAAGTCATCTTCTTCTGCCAACTTTGTAGAATATTTTATCTCAAACTCTGTAGCCACTAATGAATCGAGAACATTGATGGTCGAACACTCCTCAATATCATCAGCAAAATGCATAGCTTTGAATACGTTGAAAGTAACCTGCTGATCGTGGACTCTCATGGTCAGTTCGCCCTTCTGCACATCTATTAATGTTTTGCCTGTAGCCAAAAATGGTCTTCCCAGAATAATCGGCACCTCCTTGTCTGCTTCATAATCCATAACAATGAAATCCACTGGAAAAATAAATTTGTTCACCTTCACGAGCACATCTTCAATTTTCTCTTCTGGATGAGCAAATGACCTGTCAGCTAATTGGAGAGTGACTGTCATAGGTCTTGCTTCCCAAATTCCCAACTTCTTGAAAACAGACATTGGCATCAGGTTTATACTTGCTCCCAAGTCACACAATGCCTTTCTAAAGTAATGATTACCAATGGAGCATGGTATGGTGAAACTGCCAGGATCTTCTAGCTTAGGTGGCAGCTTGTTCTTCAATATCGCACTATACTCTTCGGTTAGTGCCACCGTCTCGAACTCACCTAGCCTCCGTTTCTTCGAAAGAATGTTCTTCATGAATTTAACATAGCTAGGCATCTGTTCCAATGCTTCCACAAGTGGAATGTTGATGTGCAGCTACTTCAACACGTCTAAAAACTTTTTGAATTGCTTGTCTTGCTTCTAACTCTGAAATCTCTGTGGAAATGGTGGTGGAGGTCTCCCTGATCCATTTTGCTTCAGCTTTGCTGTAGCATTTTGCTCTGCTGTAGCATTCTGCTATGCTTCAATCTCTGATTTCTGTCCCTTTTTATTTTGGATTGAAGAGGGTTCTGTATTTTGAGCAGGTTGTCAGATTGGTTGATCAACTTGTCTGCCATTTCGAAGTCTAATAGCCTTGCAATGCTCCTCGCCATCTCTTATGGGGTTCTCTGTATCGCTAGGAAGCGATCTTTGGGGCCTATTGTTCAAAGCATTAGCTAGCTGCCCCACCTGATTCTCCAAAGTCCTCAATGATGCAGCTTGACTCTGAATAATAGTTGATTGATTCTGAATGATAGCATCGTTATTTGCCATGTACTCCTTGAGTAGCGCTTCAATGGAATTTGATTGCTCTTGAGGTTGTTGCCTTTGGTGTTGATGCGGTTGAAAACCTGGTGGGTGTGTTGGTTTGCTTGGCCCTGTCGAAGAACTGATTTCCTAATTTGCCCAAGAGAAGTTTGGATGCTGCCTCCACCCTGGGTTGTAGGTGTTGGAATATGGATTGTTATTCATGTTGAAATTATTCGCATAGCACACCGAGGCTGGGTTGGCTGGGCAGTTTTCAAATAAATGACCCTCACCACAATAAACACATGCAACGTCTGCAGCCTGCACCAAACTTGCTCCTGTTGCCGTGTTCATGGACTTCAATATGTTGGACAATGAAGCAACTTGAGCTGTCAATGCTATCACAGCATCCACTTCATGAACTCCAGCCACACGCCTTCCTGCAGTAACTCTCTCCGTAGGCCATTGGTAGTTGTTGTTGGACATTCTCTCCAAGATCTCATAGGCCTCATTGTAAGATTTCAAAAGAAGAGCTCCATTAGCTGATGCATCCACAATACAATGGGTTTGAGTGTTGAGTCCGTTGTAGAAAGTCTCCATTTGTATCCAATGGGGAAGTCCGTGGTATGGACACTTCCGTAGCAACTCTTTAAAGCGTTCCCATGCTTCACATAAAGCTTCTCCCTTTAACTGCTGGAATGATGTGATATCATTTCTGAGCTTGGCATTTTTATTTGGCGGAAAATATTTCACTAGGAACTTCTCAGCCAAATCATTCCACGTTGTTACCAAATCTGGTGGTAGAGAATTCAGCCATGCTCTAGCTCTGTCCCGTAGAGAATATGGGAATAATTTGAGGCGAAGAGCTTCTTCAGTTACACCCGGCAGCTTGAAAAAATCACTCACTTCAATAAATAATTTGAGGTGAAGATGGGGATCTTCAGCTGGCATCCCACTGAATTATCCTACTGTTTGGAGCATCTGAAACATAACAGGCTTCAACTCAAATTGTTGTGCTTGAATTTCTGGTCTAACAATGCCTGGTTACAGCCTGTGTAATATGGGTACAGCGTAATCTCTGATTGCTCTATCTCTGTCATCTACTATTGCTGCAGCATTGTTAACATTGTTATTGACTATTGCTCCCTCAGCCCTCTCTTCCATTCTTGCAGCACACTGTCGTTCCCTTCTCCTTGCTCTTAAGGTTCTTTCAATCTCCAGGTCCAAGGGAATCAAATTTGTATCCCTCGGCTTGATCATGCAAGAGAATCACACTTGGCAAAAGAAACAACCAAAATTGAATTAGACTAAGGGGAGCAAAATAAAAGAAAAATAATTGATTTCTATAATAGTAATTTTCAATAATACAGTATTGAAACTTGTTCGTCAAAAATATATATGTGAATATGCTACGCAAGTATACGTAATCGAATAAGTAATACAGTAGTGGATAAAGTATCGTCTCCACAGGGATTGGATTACCAAAAACTAATTACGGAAACCAATTGTTCTAAAATAAATTTGAGAATGAATTAAGCACTAAAATTGTAGAAAATAATGTAAATAAATGGGTATGACTTAAATGGAAACAAAAGACAGAAAACAACAAGATCTAAACTATAAGCTGTGAATCGATGGTGGGTGTAAGCTAGAATTATTGATTTACCCTCAGTTGCAAATCTGACTACGAATGTTGTAGAAATGTTATAGCAAAGTTTTCTGGTCAACTTAAAATTCTACATAATCCTCTTCCGAAAGATTTATGCCCTCAGTTCTTTAAACCAAAATCAACATATTCTTATGCATCTCAGTTTTCCAAACTTAAATTAAGCACCAATTTTAAAGGGTGCACAAGGTAACGATATATTCCTATATCATACGCTTATATTATCCAAGCTAGATCCAACCAAAATTAACCTTCCCAGAATTAATTCTAGTTTTAATACTCTACCAACTGATGGCCAGTCAATCAACAGAGATTAAACAATGCAAAATACCTGAATAACCCAGATAAAAATCACCAAACAATTAAATCAACATCAAAACCTTCATTGCAACCTTGGTTCCATCAACAATCCTAGCTAAAGGATTTAGTTCATACTTCTTTCCACGAATTCAAAAGCAACAAAATCAATAAGGAAGATCATGATTCACAGAGAGAAAAACAAGACAATCCCAAAAGAATTCAGACAACTAAAATTGGAAAATCAAAGATATGAGCGTGCGTGAAGTGATATATCCTTCAATCCAACCAATAGACCACAGCTGCCTCTGAAATTCTTCAGATCTCTCTCTGTGCACCTCTTTCTCTTATTTCCCCCCCTGTTTCTCTCATA
The DNA here is from genome assembly GCA_009761775.1 of Ficus carica. Lineage (NCBI taxonomy): Eukaryota > Viridiplantae > Streptophyta > Magnoliopsida > Rosales > Moraceae > Ficus > Ficus carica. Next base: position 74,659 of record VYVB01000567.1, read on the forward strand.
GCTTCCTTTCCACAAATGGTGTGTTTTTCGGCTTTTCTTTTCTTCCCAAAACCGGCTCTCCCCAGCTCAATGGTTAACTTTCCCTTTTATACCAGTACTAAAAGAGGTGCTCTAGTTGCACGTGCCCTTTTAATAGCTAATGTTGGTGGCCACCTTACAGCTATAGTGTTTAGACAAAATGGGCAAGTGAACCACTGCCAGCTGTAAAGCAAAACTTGGGCCTGTGCTTTTAAGTTAATTCTTCACTGCTGCAACATTGCTGTGACATTGCTATAGCATTCCTGTAACAATCAGATGCACTCCAGCTGTCCGATTCCTTTTCCAATTCACTCTCATCCGTTATATATTTGGGCCTCCTGAATGGCACAGCACAGAGTTAATACACGCACACACACACACAAATATTTATATATATATATATATATGATATTTATTTATTTATATTTATATTTTTAGTTAAAAGATAAACACAAATTTTTTCAAAGTTAGAGATTAATATTGAATATATCTCTAAAAATTTAGGTATTTTACCTCGAGATTTCAACAATTATTAAACCAAGAACTATGATAATTAACTCTATTTTATAGAGTTATCAATAGCCTAACAGTAATATTATATATAACGGTAATATCTATAGTCTAATGATATAGAGTTTGAATATCTTTACTCTCAAATTCCAAAAAAAAGAGTACTCGTTCGTGATGTGCGCCACAAGGACCACCAACAAAAGTCATGTGCCGCTATAGTATGTGGGATCTCATTTTTGCTTTGGTTAAAAAAAAAAAAAAAAGAGAGAGAAAAGCCGAAAAAAGCCGAATAGTATTTTTGAATAATAGTAAATTATAGGGAAGTAGTATGATATAACATATTTTATCGGTGCTAATGAAATTCATAGTAGATTTTTTAAAATATAGAAAATTATAGCATATTTTTGTTCCTCTCTCAAAAATAGATGTCGTCTTTCCAATTATACCCTCCTCTCTTCTAGCTTTCTCTCTCCCGAACTTTCACTCACACACACACACTCTCTCTCCCTCCTGTAACCAGTGGTGTTGCCTGGAGAACATCACAACGGTGGTGGCAATAGCATATTACGATGGCGACGGCAAGAGCAGATTACGACAGCGACAGCGAGATCAGATCGAGATGGCAACGGCCAAATCAGATCATAACGGCGACGGCAACAAAGAGACCAAATTGTGATGACGACGGTGTAGATATCATCGTGATCTTCTAGAGATTCGCTGGATTTCCGACGGCCCCTCACGATTCGCTTTCTCTTTGGCGAAGGCGTTGCGTTCTCCCCAGCAACAGCGACGACGATGTGCATCTGTGAGAGGGACGTCACGAATCTTTTTCGCGTCCAGATTCCGACGACCTCCATCTAACTTGCCTCTGAGTGAATTTGTGGTGTCGTCTTCTCTGGTTGCATCTGTATGGTCTCTGGTGACTACTCTTCTCCAGCAGCGCAGTGAGACCATGATTAAAATAGCTTTTTAGGGCTATTTTTACAATTTGGGGGTAACTGTATTATTTAATGTGTGGTAGTTTTTAAGATTTTTACTAAATTTGAGTGCTAATTTTTAAAAAATTTAAAGAAAACTATAATGAAATATAATTAATTGTAAATAATTTAGAAATATCAAGTTTATTTGGAAAAATTGTATTGTAATGAAATATCCAAAAGATTCTTGAAAATATTGGATTTATTTGAAAATACCGTAATTTAATAAAATATAAAAAAAAAAACTCAAAAATATCGAATCTATTTAAAATACAGTTTGGAAATCCTATATTATAATGAAATATCCAAAAGATTCTTATTTGCAAATATTATATTTACTTGAAAATATCATATTTATCTAGAAATATCATATTTTAATGAAATATAAAAAAAAAAAACTAAATAATATTGAATCTATTTGAAAATATTTTATTTTAATGAAATATAATGAAATATAATTAACTGAAAATAATTTTAAAATATGGTATTATAAAGAAATACCCAAAAGCTTTTTATTTGAAAATAATGTATTTACTTGAAAATATCATATTTACTTAAAAATACCGTATTTTATTGAAATATAACATATATATATATATATCGGATCTACTTAAAAATACCGTATTTAAATTAAATATAATAAATTAGAAATATTTTGGAGATATCAAATTTACCTGGAACTACCCTATTTTAATGAAAAATTCAAAAAAAAAAATAAAAATATTGAATTTACTTAGAAATATCATATTTACATGAAAATATCGTAGTTTTTAAAGAATCTACTTGAAACTAAAATATTTTAATAAAATATAATCAAGTAAAAATATTTTGAAAATATCACATTTATTAAAATAAAATATTGTATTTTAATTAAACATTGAAAAATTCAAAAATATTAGATTTACTTGAAAATAACGGATTTAGATGGAAATACATTATTAGTAAGTTAGTTAATTACTTAATAATAACTCTTTAATTAAGTCAATCGGTATTTTCTTCTAAATTACGGTATTTTATCAGTAATTTATTTAACAATTTTTACTCATTTTACAAACCTTCTTAAATTACAAAATACACCCCAAAGATTTTTTAGGGTTTGTTTGGTGGAGTAATTTGAGTTAGAATTTTTAAGTTTTAATAGTAAATTTTTTTGAATTTTCAGAAAAGACAAAAAACTTTTTGGGAAAAAAACAAAAACTTTTTAGGAAAAAGATAAAAAAAAAAAAAAAAGTTTGAATTGAATTATTTGAGTTGGTGAAACAAACAAGTCTTTAAAATAAAGCCCTAATTTCACTCAAACCCTAACCCTACATTCCAAATCAAAAACAGCTCCAAATCCCACCGGCCACCGTCGTACTATCGGACTGACCACCAACGGAAGGTGCAGTGGCCGACCTCAACATAGTCCCTGTAGAAAACAAAAGCCGACAACAATCTGCCATTAACAATAACCTTGACGAAGCCACCTTCTTTGCAACTCTGCTGGATCTCGAATGTTGCCGGTGCCAAACCACAACTGCTCAACTGCAAAAAAATCCAACAAATCCCGGAGAAAAAAGACCGGGAGGGCGGAGATCTAGTGCTCACGCAGCCTTGTCACCGACGGTTCCCGACATCCAACAACGGAAGGCTGAAGATCCAGTGTTCGCCGCAGTTCTCGCACTCAAGTTTGTCATCCCGAAGCCTGTGTGCCTCGTAACGTTCATCGTTGTCGCTCACGACGGCGATGACGGACAGGAGAGAGAAAAGAGATAGGAGAGAGAGAAGAAAAGCCTCTGAGAGAGAGGGATCTGAGGAGAGAGAGAAATAGAGAGAGAGAGAAGATAGCCTTTGAGTATAAGGGTAATTTAGACATTTTAACATCTCAATAATATGATTATGCTATAATTTATCATTTTTTAAAAATTATGCTATTATTTTCTAGACTAGGTCTCATTTATGCTATTTCCCTATTTATCCCTTAATTATAATATAAAATTTTAAATATAATAATAAATAACATAATAGATTCATGATCACGTATAATATCAAAAATACCCCTCCTCTTTCATCTCCTTCTCTATCTTTCTCTTTCTTTCTTTATCTAACTTGAAATTGTGCACAGTCGTCCTGTCGTCAGACCTCATATGCATCCCGTTGCCGGAGCTTGCACACCGTCCTGTTGTCAGACCTCACACTTGGGTTTTGTTCGCAAAGGCAAGGGTTGGCCTAACGATTTTTGTCATGGCGACTCGCCAACTTGTCCATGAAGGTCGTTGTCTTTGGAGAAGTCGTCAATGTGAGAAAAATAGACTGATTATTATTAACTTAAATCTTTTTTTTTTTTTTTAACTTTAAAATTCAAGAATTTACTAGAAAATCCACATAATTACTAAAAATCCACTTAGTAAATATATTACTTTCGCCGGAGAATACAGATCTGAAGCTTGAAGTGGACGGAGCTTCGTTGGATTGTCTTGGCTTCTATCTTCGCAAATTAAGCCACTGCCTTGGACGGAGATCTACCTTTGCTGGAGAACACCAATTCACCGAAGAAGACAGATCTTGAGCTCACCAGGGACCACCATATTTTTTTATTGAGTGGGAGACTTTTTATCATTTAAGAACAAAAACTCAAATGACATTTAGATGTTACATTTTCAATTGTGCCAACCAAATACACCATTCAAATAGAATGGTCCAAATGTTAGCAAATGATTGCCCCAAAACGGAAGGGACATTTGGCTTGTCAAATTTTTAAAAATGCCCAGACTTAGCCTCCCGTCCCACGTCGCGCGTCGGAGTAGCCCCCTAGAAAGCATGTGTAATCTCCTCTCTCTCTCCCTGTGTGATCTCCTTTGCCCCTCCCATTTGTTAAGTTCCTCATTACCCTCTTGTGAGCAATCTCCTTCATCACCCTCCACTTTGGTGAGATCCCCACCACCCTCCTAGATCTCCTCCAGAAGATCTTTATTTAAAAATAAAAAATAAAAAATAAAAAATAAAAAAATTATCTAGTTTTTTTTTAAGTGACTTATAGAGGTGTTCAAAATAATATTTAATACATTTTAATCAGGCTAACCTTGGTCTTTCATTATGTGTAATTAGCTAAGCCTTATTTTGTTCCGTTTTTACAAGTAGAAAGATACTTTAGACATATTTCTATGATATAAAAGTCAAAAATGACGTTTTAACAAAACACTCTAAGGTATTTTAAGTATTTTCCCTTTTCGTTAAATAAAAAAATATATTGAATATTTGTTTATCTAATTTCATGTCTCTTGCCTTGATTTACATGATATCACTTTTCATGATTTTCGTGGATGACTGGATTTGAAAATTTTCTGATCTGAATATGCTCCATATTCTCGAAATAGTCCCTGAGTCGACTTGACTCAGGGAGTCGATTGGCCTCGCAAATTGACTTGTCATGTTGATTTGACTCTCTTCCTTGATCTTCTTGACCTGTGTGTTAACACGTGTGCAGTTAGAGATGAGACAGAAATAAAAAAAGGACTATCAAGGTATAAGGATTATTTGTTATGAGAAAGAACAAAGGTCTCTATAGATTATTGATTAATCCACACGTAATTAATATTTCTTATTAACTATTTTGTGCAACAAATATTTATTAGATTGTACAATTTAGATTAAAAAAATTTAAAATCTATTCTGATGTAATAATTGCCATAATCATTGGCATTAGTTGAATGAGAAGGATGACATAAAAATGTCATGCCGAAATTAGAACTTTGAATTGAAGAAAAAGAAAGTGAGAGTGAAAGGGACAAGAGGATGCCAAAGAAGGGGATGTATAGAGATTAAAGAAGTTTCCCTTGTTATTTTCGTAAGTTCTATCTAGTAGTCTTTTTCAGTCCTTTTGGATTAATTATGGGATGCCTTAATAAATCAGAGGAGTACTAAATAATTCCCCAACTCATTTTCTAGCAAAAATATATATACATACAATTATATATATATATATGTGTGTGTGTGTGTGTGTGTGTGTGTGTGTGTGTGTGTGTGTGTGTGTGTGTGTGTTAATCCATTATTTATATCGGATAATGACGTGACAACTTGTTGTGGGGAAAAGATATCAGCCTTTTAGAAAGTCTTTCAAATCAAGTGTCACTTGCCCAAAAACAAACAGCGTGTTCAAAATTAATTATATCCATCATCATCTTATGATCAAACGTTTAGTTATTCATTTAATTTATTTTTTAATGAAACGAAGAGAAAAATATAACTAAGGCAAGTCCGGACATTTCATATAAAAAAAGAAAAATAAAATATTGTCATAAATAATTGGCATAATACATGCGAGAACATGAGGATTTCATTATGTAACCAATTAGTGAGTAATTTCATTAATTCTCATGGGAAAATTCAAACCAAAAGTCGCAGATTTAACGTGACGATAAATCCATACCTGATCTATCTTTAATATAAATTAAGATATAGAATATGAATTTACCATGCTCCAAATTTAAAATAAAAAAAAAAAAAAAAAATTAGTACCACTCTTGGTATATGTATTGATCACGAAAATTCCGCTATACACTCAGAAAAATAATTCAAGTTGAACAACAATAACTCGATTTTTTGGTGGCAGTAACTTCATGATCAATATGAATATTAATCTGTTTGGCAGCTTGGAGATTTGTGGAAGTTTTGTGATCATTAGCCATTTTAAATTGTAAGCTTTTTTGGGTAGTGATCTCATGGATTTTGGTAATCATATGCAAAAAAGCTTCCTCAACGTTGAGATTCTCCATGGCTGAAGTTTCCATGAAACATAGTCCTTCTTTTTCTGCCAAATTTCTTCCTTCTTCTTCGCTAACTTCTCTGGATGAACCCAAATCACATTTGTTCCCGACAAGAACGACCACCATATCTTGCTTGCCGAAGTCCCTCAGCTCCGCCAACCATTTCTTCACATTTTCGAATGTGTTGTGCCGGGTTATGTCATACACTAGCAACGCACCGAGCGCCCCGCGGTAGTATGAACTCGTTATTGCCCTAAACCTGTAAAAGTTACATATTGTTAAGAATTAACAACCCTAATTTTATATTACCGAAAGCAATAAAATCGTATATTTATAAATATTAGATTATATGTCATGTTTCACTCGTTGTATATGTCATGTTTAGGGCATGTTTCACTCGTTGTAATGTTTAGGGCATGCCCTAAACCTAATTTTATATATGTCATGTTTCACTCGTTGTACTAATTCACCGTTATTATTAAGAAATTTACAAGAGAAACTCACATACTCCCAAACTTTGTGCATTTCTTTCCCTAATTTCTCCTATAACAATACCCTAATGCTGATACCTCTCTTTACAAAGAAAAACTACGATAACTGAAATTGTAAGTATAAAATCTTAAAACCATCCTTAATTTAAAATTAAAAAAAAATAAAAATAAAAACTATGAATGCTCTCTGTGTGAATATTAATTAGGTTTCATAATTTAACGTTTGTAACAAATATAGCTACCTATTAGTCATGTGCATCATAACGGAAAAAATTAAAAAAGTCTACACATTTTTCGGATACTATCTTTATGTAATGTCAAATACTAATCATTTCCCTGTTTCTTCTTGTTCTTGTTTTTTTCCTCTCTAGGATTGGGCCACTAAAATCACTAATATATATAATATGATAGTTTTAAAGGTAATTAGAATGCATGAAATTACTTAATGATGTATTGAGAGTACTTTCTGAAATTTGTTTAATGTTCTTCCATGTACAAAGCAACACTATAGAAGTGAAAGCTCAAACTTCTATATTGTTTCTTAATGCAGGGGTAAAAGAAGTAGCAAAATAATAGAGACTATATAATTACAAGGAGATATTTTAAACTGATGAGCTAAAGGAAAGTTCGTGGGAGTACTTGTTATTCTATTTCTTTAATTCGTTGTTTTCCCTTTTTTTTTTTTTTTTTTTTTTGGGTCAATTATTTGTTTTCATAAAATTATATTGATAGTCATTTTCTAATAACAGTTTAAAATTTGATGGAACAAGTCACATATATGGCAAATGTGAGTTGAATCTCATGTAAAATTTTTTATTTATTGTCTTTAATTAATAAATCATGTGTGATTTATACGATATTTTCTGTTAAATTTTTAAATATTTGTTAACATAAAAGATCATTTTATATCATTTTAAAAAGTTTAGGAAGCTTTTAGATATAAAAAAAAATAGTTGGAGACTAAAGGAACAATATGATCTCTTTTTTATTTGTCATCTCTCTCTCTCTCTATCCAAATCTTATAAAAACTATAGTTATAAATTTCCTAGGATGCATATCGATTTTGTGAAGGTTCTTAGCATATGATGAATTAGTGTTGACTCACCAACATGTGTGTATGTGTTATGCATAAAATTTAGCATATTTCAGTCTCAACAATACTACACGTACAAGACGCTAGAATTTCAAGAGGACTTCCTTTACAAAATTACTATCGATGAAAGCATACCCACATGAATGCGCATATATATATATATATATATATATATACGTGTGTGTGTGTGTGTGTTGGCAATTTCTAAAAGAAAATTAAAAAAAAAATGAAAATATGCAGACGATGTCTGTATTTACATGATGTCTTGTAGGGTTGGCGTCTTCATGACTAGTCGCAGTCTAACTTACCTTCTAAGTTTTTATTATTGAAATGATTCAGGGCCCGTTTGGTGTTTGAGTTTGAGTTAAGATTTATAAGTTTAAATAGTGATTTTGGTTGACTTTTTCAGAAAAGACAAAAAACTTTTGGGAAAAAAGACAAAAATTGAGTTGATGGTGGTGAGTTTAAACTCACCACCCAAACAGGCCCTCAGCATATTCTTTTGTACGTCCTCAATTATGACAAGTGCTGTTCCATTTGTTAGCATAAAATTTGATTGTCAACAGAAAAAAAAAAAACAAAAAGAGAGAGAGAGAGAGCATAAAATTTAATTTAATTTAATTTAATTTAATTTTATTTTATTTTTTTGGCTAGGTGCATAAAATTTTATTGTAACCTTAGAGTGCTAGCATTGTTACATCATGAAAAATTACAAAAATAATACTAAATCTCATGGTGAGATGATAAATTATAGTTTTTTAACGAATGAAAATTTACATGTCAAATTTAAGTTCACACATCAAATAAAAAAGGTTCGCATATAAATCTTTAATTGTTTAAAAATTAATGATGTTACTTAGAATTATTAGTCATAAAATAAAGTGTTTCATTAAAATACCATTGGCATGCTTAAGTGTTATGATCAAGTATAATTAAAAGATGAATGGAATTGCTTTAAGGCAATTATGATATTGTGTCTTAAAAAGTTGTTAAAAGTTGGGGCGAATTAGCCCATACTTACTCATTTTTCATGTCTACAAAAGCTCACACAAGTGTTGGCACGTCAAAAAGTTTTTGTTATTTTTTTTTCCCCTCTTGAAGTAAGTAAAAGCAAAAATGATAAATTACTTGTTTGATCTCCAATATTTACATGAAGTTGTAATTTGATTTTTAATTTTTTTCTTGTGTCTAACAGATCCCAAAATTCTTTAGAAATTTGCAAAATGGTTCTTTTTGTTAGAATATGTTAAAAATTTGATAGAAGATATCACTTTAATCATACATAATTTACCATCTAAAGGTAATTAAGAAAAAGAAAATCATGATTTAATTTATAAGTATCATACACGTGATATATTCTATATAATTTTAGGGTTTGTTTGGTGTATGAGTTTGAGTTGAAATTGATAAGTTTAAATAGTGATTGATGTGTACTTTTTCAGAAAAGACAAAAAACTTTTGGGGAAAAAGACAAAAATTGAGTTAAAATCCATGGGTTTGGACCTGTGGTCCAAACGCACCCTTAAACTTTTATTAGTAAAATGATCAAATTACATCCTTTTTAAAGAGTTTAAATATCTTTTAGTCTTAAAAATCAAAGATTGAGTACCAAATCGTAATTTCATAAAAAGATAAAACAAATAATTTACAAAAATAATAATAATAATAAATAAATAAAAAAGAGAGACAACAAGTCACATGAGCTCCATCTGTGCATTAGTAGTCTTTTTCGTGAACTCTTAATTTAGGGATACGGCCAAATACTCCAATAACAACAAACCGAAAGCAAAGCACCAGTAACCAAATACAAAACGAAAATTTTTTATTTTATTTCGTTCGTTCTAGTGCTTATCTTTTCCTTTGTTTAGGTAAATGGGTCCCACAAAAGTGATTATGTTTTCTGCTTTATGCTTACAACTCTTTGACTTAATCAAATTCAGGTAGAGAAAAGAGACTATCACGGAGAAGCTACAGCAGTTCATAGCTTATAATTATCATAATATTCTTCCTTTAAAAAGAAAAAAAAAATTTTGAGACAGGAGAATTGAATTTTATATCTCATAATAAAATAAAAACTATCATTAGATTACTGAATATTCTTCATTTTTCTAGATGTATAAAAAAAAATATATATATTAGGAATGTCGATCAAAACGATGCTAACAAGTTCGGTAAATAGTAGGACCTAGTATATAGTACGGATAATAGGAGATGACCAAAGCTTGCCCAAAACCCAATTTAAAAGTAGCTTTTCAGCTTTTTTGGACCATCATATTCTCATTAAATGAAATGATCAAAATGGGTAGAGTTCAAAAAAATGAAATTATATATCATATGAAGTTCATAATAGCCGATAAATTTTAACATCTACTTTCATAAAAATCCGTCGTTTAACATGATATCAAAGTATTCGATCGTGATTTCAAATCATATGCGATTACTCTGCCACAATTTAACTCATAAATCCGTAACCTCAAGATCAAAACTGAAAAACTTTTGTGGAATTTGGTAATGTCAATATAGATCAAAATTAAGAAAAGGTATATATATACATAAATACAAAATAAAATAATAAGGGCTTTACCTTTCTTGTCCAGCAGTATCCCAAATTTGTGCCTTGACAAGCTTATCACCAACTTTGATGTTTCTGTAAGCGAATTCCACTCCGATGGTTGGCTTGGAATCAAGACGGAATTCATTTTTGGCAAACCTTGAGAGAAGATTTGATTTCCCAACTGCCGAGTCTCCAATAAGAACTGCCTTAAAAAGGTAATCACAATCTTCATCAAATGAATCTTCCATCAAAATCTCTCTCTCTCTCTCTCTCTCTCTCTCTCTCTTGATTCTATTTCTAAACGAAAAAGAACAGAGTTTAGGTGTGTGTTATCTTGGCCATGGAGAGAAGAAGGGAAGTTTAGCCAAGGAAGAGAATTAATGTTGAACTTTGTGACGAGTTATAATGGGATATGAGAAAGGGGGAAAAAGTCATGTTTTGAATAAATAAAAATAATGATGCAAGAATATTAAAGGACATACTTAAATTACATGGATTTTTGTATATATTTTTTCGAAGGTATTTGAGTATATTTACATGTGAAGACATGGGGTATGGACATGATGGGTTTTAATTGATGTTGTTGTCAAGGCTAGTGGGTGTCATTAACTAACAAAGTAGGAAAATCCCTTTCTCGAAAATTTTCCTTTGACTAATTGTTCATGACCATGAAATGCCAACCACATTGTGCCACTTGTAGCTCTGTATATTTTAGAATCGTATGTGGCCTTTTCTTATTGGTCATTCATCAATGTATTCTGACAGGGCAGTAAGCTTAAGAAGGAAAAGTTGTTCATATCCTCCCTAATTTGTTGCTTAAGAACGAGGGTTTAGCGTGATAATTGTTAATCATTCAAAACCGCTTTCCTCTAATGATTAGATGTGACAAATTTGCTGATTAGATTTAAATCAAAGACTATGGCTTGTTTGGTGAAACGGTTTAACTCAAATTAAAATTTTTTTTTTCATCTCAGTTTTTGTCTTTTCCTGAAAAGTCAACAAAAATTATAATTAGTTTTTAAAAAGTCAACCAACTCAAACTTAATAATTTCAACTCAAACCGTTTCACCAAACGGACCCTAAAATTAAGAGGTGTTTTGAAACAAACTCCATAGTTATGTCCAAGTCAAAACTAAGATGAATTATCTGATAAACTTAAAAGATTATAAAGATAAATCAAGTAAAATTGGCAACTGACATGAGGCACTCTCAAGTGGTTTGGTAGCATGATCGTAGTCTCATGCTCAAGTCTCACGTGAAGCACTTGAGATTGGGTTCAATGTTCATTAGATCTTGAGTCTTGATACAGTTAAGGTAGAGCGTTTTGTCTTCTAGTTGTGATTTAAGGTAAAAATTTCTTGACCTGTGTAAAGTTTTTATGATCACGGCTAAGGAAAATTTATAGGACTTATAGCCTCTTCTTATATTTCTATTTCCCAAAATATATATATATATATATATATTTGGAACAACAATTCTAATATCAATTTTTGAACATCAATCTATGTTGTATATGAGTTATCATTTTTTTTATTGATAAGTGATTAAAATATTTCATATCAATTAATTGGTTTTACTAATAAAAAAATAACACGTGAGTTGATACTTAGAAAATTAAGATTAAAATTAGTATTCTTAATATTACTTTTCACTAAAAACTTAGATAGTCTAGATCGCAGCTAAAACTACAATCACATATTATTGTCCCTTTCAAAAAAAAAAAAAAAAAACATATTATTGGTGTCGTCAAAGAAATTCTATGCTTTTTATACATGGATTTTTATGAAAGAAGACGACAAAAGTGAAAAGGATAATACCACAAAAAAAAAATTTAAAAGATCGTGTAAAAAGAAGTGTAGAGTTATGACTTATGTAAATTATTGAATAAATGAGATTGGGTGACGTGACAAGATTTTACATCTTTTATGAGTTTTACATTTTAAAAGCTGGTGATTTAGGTGAAGAAACTTTTTTGCTTTAGCACGATTACCGCCAAAATAAAATTGTAATTGATACACAGAGAGTCATCAACCCTCGCCACTCTCACCATGATTTCCAACAAAATCAAGAGATCGCCACTCTCACCATAATTTCCAACGAAATCAAGAAAGAGAGAGAGAGAGAGAGCCGAATAGCTCTCACCATCAACCCTCGCCGCTCTCACCATGATTTGCAACGAAATCAAGAGAGAGAGAAGGGGAGAAAGAGAGAGAGGACCATTTGTGTCTGGTAAAAATAGGGTGCCAAACACAGCAGTAACATGGTGACAAAGGAAGTTCTACTTGGAGGATTCGTTTCTAACAGGTCAAGGGTTCGAGTCATACATCATGCAAGGTTGTTATTTTGGCGATCAATTGTTAATGGACTCTAGGAGCCCCTAGCTTATTTAGTTGTTGAAAGCTTAAGGACAAAATTCTTTATCATCCCATCAGTGGTTCTAATGTTACTTACCCTCAAAAACATATTGGGCCGGGGGTCATGAATGCACCATTGATCTCTTTATTTTTATTCAAAAAAAAAAAATATATATATATATATATATATATGCATACATGTATATATATACTAGTTAAAATACGTGCATTGCACATATTGAATTAGCAATGAAATTTTTTAAAACGTGAAGCATGAAAAACATTTTTCCAATATAAGTTAGTAAAAGAAAATTTTTCTTAAAAATAGTAATTTGAGTTGAGAAGTTATATTTTATCATAGAATCATGTTGATAATTTATCTACTTTATAAAACATTCTAAAGAATTATTGCAATTATGTGGAAAAAATGAGTAAAACAATAACAAGAGTTGCATCATTTGATAATTGAATTACTTAAGTAGAACTTTTTGAATTTAAATTAATTACACTTATGTCAAATACAAAGAAAGAAATGTATTATAAGGAAATGATCCAACAACTTTCATAGCAAAAGAATTAAAATTATTACACATAAATCATTCGAATTAATAACAATAAACATAATAGTCTTCTTTTGAGGGGGGAAAAAAAAACCTCAAAAAGAATTTGGAGAGAATCCTTACAATCACTTTTTAAGCTATCAAGAAAATCCAAGAAAGACACAAAAATTTAATAATGAACAGAAGGATAAAAATAAAAAAATAAAAAAAATAAAAAAAACCTTAGCCTCAATTATACATGATCATGATTAAGGAGATCAGAGTTTTTGGTCAAAAATTAAAATTAAAATTTCGAAATGTTGAGCATTTAGTAAAGAGAAAATGAAAGGAAAAAAAAATTACGAGCAAAAGTACAAGCTATAAAAAAAATAAAACTAAAAAAATAATATAGCAAATTAAAAAAAAAAAAAAAAAAGAAACATAGAAAGGGGTTAGAAGAAAAGAAAAGTTGACAACCAACTAAAAGTAAAGTAAAGTAAAATAAAATAAAATGGAAAATACATATCAAAATGGATTTTCAACAAACAATGGTTTTTAGAGAGTATAAAAAAAGTATCAAAACGGTGTGTGAATGATGAGATAAAATAAATGAATAAAATTTACCTTCTTCCTCTTCAACAAGGGGGGAAAAAGCTTCTACTTCACTACAGTTTTTTTAATCTTTAGTTTTTGTTTTGTATATCATTTTAAAATTAAAAAATTCATTTTAATTTGAGAATCTGAAATCAATTGATGTTTAAAAAAAAAACAAGTAAGGATAATACTTACAATCGTAGTCTAACGGTAATTTCCTATTTGATTACATTATAAGGTATAAAATTTAAATTTCCCATTCTTATATTAAAAAAATAAAAATAAAATAATGAATATGGATTCATTTTTCAATTAAAATTTTCAACGCATATTACTTGAAATTGAAAAAAAAAAATTTACACTAAAAAAAGTTAAAAATTATACAATGGCAATTCTGTAATATGCATTAAAATTTTGGTCTTCTTTTAACCACAAACCCAAAATACTTGAGAGAAAAAGTATGACGTGAGCAACTACCAAACGCAGTACAGGAAGGACAACATTAAAAAAAAAAAAAAAAAAAAAGGAAGAAGCATCAAAATGGTGCGGATTTGACGACCAAAATGAACCGTAGAATTCTATCCACTCTTTATATATTTATGATATATCTCTGATGAGATAGTGTAAAAGACCATTAGGTCGACTTGTTGGGCTAGTGGAACTAAAGAAACCCATAAGGCTACTATTTAGAAAACCATTCGTTTTCCTCCATTTATGCAACTCACACTCCAAGCGGATCAAGAACTATTTGAACCAAGAATGAGCAAACTCATTTATGCTCCTATAGTCCACAAAATCACATCCCACTAAAATTCACCATTTGTGGCATTGGCCTATATGTCATACCTTTTTTGTGTTTTGGAAGGGTAAGTCGGTTCACGTCTTCGTCTTTGGGCCTTATACAATTATTGGGTATCAACATATCAAGGTGAATCAATTTATGACTCACTCGTACATATATGGGTGAACTTTTCAAATTTGATAATTTAATCTCTAAACTTTTTTCTTAACGATCAGTCCCCTAAATTTATAATTTTTAGTAATTCAGTCCTTTTTGTTCAAATTCGTAAAAGTTTGAACGGTATTTTACACATTACTTGTACATTATAGTTCAAAAAGAGCACTGTTGATCATTTTAGTTTGGTGTTTTAGTTTTCGTGTTATATTTGTATATTGATTTACTTGTACACATTACTTGATCATTGTTGACGTCCTTCTTCTGACTGTTGCAGAGTCATTGCCATTGACGCTCCTCCTTGACACTATCAAGACTATGGATAAGGTATGATAATCACTTTAGTTTTTGCTTTTGTTTGTTTTTTTAACAAATTAATTTTTCAAATAATTTTTAAGTTGATTTATCCTCTATCTCCCAATAAATGATAGTTACTTTTTACATTTATATTAGTAAAACTATAAGTTTTTACCATGGAACATGTATCTAGTAAAAAACTTGAGTTGTATTTGAGTTGAGTTTAAATTTAAAAATGAATTTATATTGAAATAAAATGAAACGATCGATAATGCCCAATTAAATACCTTTCAAAATTTAATGGACGTGAGGAAAATGAGTGATATTATAACACATTTCTAAATTGAAGTTCAATTGCCAAGAAAAGAAATTAAAGTATTAAATTATCAAATCTAAAAAAAAAATTTAGGGTGAATTGCTCGTTTAAACCTTAAATTATGTACATTATGGCTCCGTTTGATATTTAAGTTTAACTCCAACTAAACTATATTTTTTCATATCAGTTTTTGTCTTCTTCTGAAAAGTCAACAAAATTAATAACTGGTTTTTGAAAAGTCAACCAACTCCAATTTAAAAATTTCATCTCTAACCCGCGAACTAAGCGAACACTATGTCACTTTAGTTCATGAACTTTTGATTTTGATAAATTAATCCCTGAATTTTTAATGTTTGGCAGTTTTGATCCCTAATATAGGAATTGATGAAATATGTTAAGTGTGAGGTACCAAAGCTATCAAAAAAATAAAAGTTCATGGGCTAATTTAATAAAGAAAAATACTACGGACACCAATTCTAATCCTAACTTTTGAATACCAACCTATGTGACATGTGAGTTGTTATTCTTTAATCGGTAAGTATTTAAAGCATTATCACTTTAATTAATTGTATCAACCAATAAAAATATGACATATAAGTTGGCACTTAAAAAGTTTGGATTATAGTTGATGTCCCTAATATTACTCTTTAGTATAATTAAAAGTTCAAGGAAAGGCAAAATTTTTAAAATTTTAGGACTAAACAGACAAATTACTCAAAAATTTAAGGGGTAAAGTTTAAGGACTCTTTGCAAAAATTCTTGAATAGTTTTTAACTTTCCATCTAAAAATAATGGTTGAGCGTCAAATCCACGCTTTTGACTGACCAAAGAGGAAAGATCCAACTTAAACAACCTTTCCCAATAATTTTTTATTTTTGAATAAACCTTTCCCAATAATTAAACTAACTAATAACTGTTATAAAACTTTAAATGTTGATGTCTTCACATTACTTTCAAAGTGCTAACTATCAAATAATGCAATTATATATATATATATATATATATATAAATATATATGTTTAGTACTTTTGTATTCATCAAGCAAATGTTGAGAGATTTCTTAGAAATTACATTAAGCTTACTTGATAAGCTAAAGTATACCTATAAATAGGCTTTGTTCTTGATGTTAGAATCATACGAGCAATAAAGAAAAGAGAAGTGAGAAAGAAAAGAAGAGAAGAGATGGAAAAGAGAAAACTTATTAAATAGAAGAACAATATAGTTTTGCTTATTTATTATTTCTTATTATACTATATATTTCTTTAATTTATTATTATTTCCTATAATATTATAACACGTTATCAGCGTCTTTACCTTTGATATTTTTGATAAGTTAAATTCTGAAATTAACGATTCTAATAGAGCTTGCCTTAATACAATCTTGATATGTATTTGATCTCTTAATTGTCTTCATGTCCGTAAGTTCTCATCATCAGATCATGCACCCTCACAATTTCTTCAAAGGTCCATTATTATTATTTTTTATTTTAATATTTGTGTTTGACTTATTGGTATCTATATATATGAACTTATTTAATTATGTCTACTAACAATAACATGAAAATATTTCATGAATTCTCCATCACGTAACCTCTTGATTTTATATATATAATTATTAGTTATCATCTTTTATTTATTCTTATATATTTCTTTACATTTATGTCATGTATGTAGTTGCTATTTCTGTTTGTTATAATAATAATCAATATCTCTAATTTAATTTTTGTGATAATTTTATGAATTTATACTTTATGATACATATTTTTCAATTTTAGTTTTTCACAATGTCAAATATTTCAAAGCTTGAGTTTGTAGCACTTAATCGCTTGGGTAAAAATTACTTGTCATGGACACTTGATGCTGAAATTCATCCTAATGCCATGAACCTTGGAAATACTATTAAGAAATGAAATGGCGCATCCCTGGATGATTGTGCTAAGGCAATGATATTCTTGCATCATCACCTTGATGAAACCTTGAAATCTGAATGCCTTACAGTAAACGATCTATTTGCCCTCTGACAAAGTTTAAAAGAAAGGTATGACCACCAAATGGATATAATACTTTCACAAACTAGCTATGAGTGTATAAACCTGCGGTTGCAAGATTTTAAAATAATTGGCAAGTATAACTCCGCAATATTTCGTATTACTTTTTTATTAAAATTACGTGGGGAAAATATTACCGAAAAAGACATGTTAGAAAACACTTTTTCAATTTTTCATGCCTTGAATATGCTTCTGTAGCAGCAGTATCTAGAGCGTGGTTTTAAAAAATATTCTGAGCTAACATCATGTCTTCTTATTACTGAGCAAAATAATGAGTTTTTTTTATTATTATGAAAAATCATTAATCTCGTCCAACTGGCTCCGCACCATTCCCTGAAGCGAATGCTGCATCACATGAGAAAAATCTTATGGCATCCCCTAAAGCTAATGCTACATCTTTCAACAATAATGGACGAGGTCGTGGTCGTGGCAGTGGTAATTCCTAGGGTGGTCGTGGGCGTGGTCGTGGTCACGTCTAAACATCTTGTGGACCTTTATCAAGCTTCATTGAAGGAAAAAGGAAAATGCATAAAAACAAATTTTGTTAATCATCTCATAGATCTTACCCATTTGGACGTTTCAGATTTCTTCGAAAATCCAGATGGAAAAATTGATAATTTAATTGAAAATGTAAATGACTTTGAGGTTTAATATTATGCTAGTGCTAAATAATATTGTTTTTAATTCCTAATGTAATATTTCAATTCTCGGTATGTTTATCTCTTTTTATAATAAATAATATCCCTTTATTAATATTTATTGCTCCCTTCTTTGCTTTTTGTTTTTGTTTTTGTTTTTATTTTGTTTTGTTATGTTTTGTTTTGTTTTTTTGTTTTTCATAAAGATTATGGCTTTTATTAATATAAATTCCAAGGATAATGACGAAGAATTATGTCTGACAGACAGTGCAACAACTCACACAATTTTGAGAGATAAAAAATATTTTTCAAGTTTAACTTTAATGGAGGCTAATGTGAACACAATCTTAGGTACTGCAAATCTTATTGACGGCTCTAGGAAAGTCAATATTATTTTGTCAGGAGGAACAAAATTTGTAATATATAATGCATTATCCTTTAGCAGATCCATAAGAAATCTATTGAGTTTTAAAGATATACTTCATAACGGATATCACATTGAGACTACAACTGAAAAATAATGAATATCTCTGCATTATTTCTAGAGTCTCAGGACAGAAGCAAATATTAGAAAAACTACTCATTTCCTCTTCCGGATTATACTATACATTTATTTGTATAATTTAATCACATGTAATGATGACCCCAGAAAGCTTCTAATCCAAAATTGTTCTCTCTTTGGCATGATCGTCTTGATCATCTTGGGTCAATAATGACGTGAAGAATTATTGGGAATTCACATGGACATCCGTTAAAGAACTAGAATATTCTTTTGTCCAATGATTTATTTTTCCTTATGTATTGCTTGTTCTCAAGGCATATTAACTGTAAGGCCACCTCTATTAAAAGTTGCTACTGAATCTCCTCTATTTTTTTAGAGAATTCAAGGAGATATATGTAGGCGTAAACAGCCAGCATGTGGACCGTTTAGATATTTTATAGTGTTGATAGATGCATCAACACATTGGTCATGTGTCTGTTTGTTTTCTTCTCGCAATGTTGCATTTGCGAGATTTCTTGCTCAAATAATCCGATTAAGGGCATAATTTTCAGATTATACAATCAAGACAGTTCGTCTTGAGAATACTAGAGAATTTACTTCCCAAGCATTCAATGATTATTGTATATCCATTGTGATTACTGTTGAGCATCCTATTGCCCATGTACACACACTGAATGGCCTAGCCGAATCATTTATTAAACGCCTCCAGTTAATTGCTAGACCATTGCTAATAAGAACCAAATTTCATGTTTCTGCTTAGGGACATGCTATACTGCATGCTGCAGCACTTATTCGCGTCAGGCCTTCAGGCTATAAAAAATACTCCCTGTTACAACTTGCATTCGGTCAAGAACCAAATATTTCTCAACTGATAGTTTTCAGTTGTGCAGTATATGTTCTAATTGTTCCACCACATCGCACCAAGATGGGACCTCAAAGAAAGCTAGAAATTTATGTTGGGTTTGAATCCCTTTCCATCATCAAATTTCTTAAACCCCTGATGGGTAATATTTTTACGGCACGATTTGCCGATTGTCAATTTGATGAAACAATTTTCCCAGCATTAAGGGAGAAAAGAAAAGGCTGGAAAACAAATTGAAATTTCATGAAATGCATCATCAATTTCTCATTTTGATCCTTGCACTAATCAATGTGAGCTCGAAGTTTAGAGAATTATTAATTATACAGAATATTGCAAACCAATTGCCAGATAAATTCGTTGATACAAAGAAAGTGACTAAGTCACATACACCTGTTGCTAATGTTCGGGCTCAAATTGATGTACCTGTAATACAAATTGAAAATACAGCAGCAAATAAGTCTAATGAACGTCTGAAGTGTGGTAGACCAATCGGTTCCAAAGATAAAAATCCCCGAAACAGAAAAGGAAAAGATAAATAAACCGGCACTCCTGAAGAGATTGACGCTCCTATATAGACCATATTGCCATAACAAATTACGACATAAACAAAGATATGACCCTATAAGTGGTCCAGGTACCTGAAGATAGTGAAAATGTTGAGATCTCCATAAATTATGTTAGTATAAGAAAACAATAGAACAATGATGAAATTGTTGTCGACAACATATTCATATGAAATAAGGCTTGATGTTATTAATGAAAGAGAGGATCATAAACCAAAATCCGTTGAAGAATGTCAACGAAGACAAGATTGGCTACAATGAAAAGACACAATCCAGGCAAAATTTAGTTCACTTTCAAAACGAGAAGTATTCGAACCTATCCTATAGTCCAAACACCTGAAGGTGTTAAACCCGTAGGGTACAATGGGTTTTTGTGTTCAAACATTATGATAAAAATGAAATTGTAAGATATAAAGCACGACTTGTAGCACAAGGCTACTCGTAAGGGCCAGGTATTGATTATGGGGAGACATATTCTCATACGGTGGATGCAATAACATTTAAATATTTGATTAACTTAGCAGTATCTGAAGGACTTGATATGCGTCTAATGGATGTGGTAACGTCATACTTATATGGATCATTAAATAGTGATATTTATATGAAGATCCCTAAAGGATTTAAGATGCATGAAGCATGTAGTTCAATTCCCCGGGAAATGAGTTCAATTAAATTACAAAGATCTTCGTATGGATTGAAGCAATCCGGACGCATGTGGTACAATCGCCTTAGCGAATATCTTTTAAAGGAAGGATTTATAAATAATCCTATCTGTCCATGTGTTTTTATTAAAAAATCGAAATCCGAATTTGTTATCATTGCTGTATATGTTAATAGTTTGAATATTATTGGGACTCCTGAAGAGCTTGCTAAAATAATAGCATACTTAAAAAAAGAATTCTAGATGAAGATCTCGGAAAAACAAAATTTAATCTCAGCCTGCAGATCAAGTATTTGTCAGATGGAATATTTGCCCATCAAGCAACCTACATAGAAAACATCCTTAACCGTTTCTATATGGAAAATGCTCATCCATTGAGTACTCCAGTGGTGATGCGATCACTTGATGTGAAAAAGGATCATTTTCATACTAAAGAAGATAATGAAGAAGTTCTTGGTCTTGAAGTACCATATTTGAGTGCAGTTGATGCCCTTATGTATCTAGCTAATCGTACAAAACTTGATATTATTTTTTATGTGAATTTGCTAGCAAGATACAATATTGCACAAACTCAATGACACTGGAAGGGAGTTAAACATATATTTCGTTATCTTCGTGGAACAACTGACATGGATTTATTATATTCTAAATGTTCAAAATCACAGTTAATTGGTTTTGTAGATGTTGGATATTTATCTGATCAGTGTAAAGCTCGGTCACAGATAGGTTATGTATTCGTATGTGGTGACACATCAATTTAACGGTGATAAGTGCACAAAAATACAACTATGTTCAAGTCATTTATTAAGTAATTTAAATTTAAATTAGATTTTTTTCATCATTTTAATTCAAAGTAATTTATTTTAGAAATATTTAATTTTAACTCATAATCTCTTTGTTTTGAGTTTATTTTCTTTTTTATTTCCTTTTTCTTTTATTTTTCGTTTTCTTCTTCCTTTTCCTTACTTTCTTTCCTTTTCTCCACAGGTACAGCCACCACATGTCTCTGATGTAGCTCCTTCCCCGTGTGCGTGAAGCCAACCCGTGCAAATCTTGTGCAATCTCCAACTCAGACCTTCTAAGCCTACGAGAGTTTCGGGCCGTGTTCTCAGCCAAGCCCAAATGGCAGCCCATGCGCATTTTCTCCTCCAGCTGGTCTTCCGAGTCTCCACCTGATTTACCAGCTTGACATCGTGATTTTTAGGCCGAAAATCTCTCTTTAGATGCGGGACATGGAGGCTTATAAAAGCAAGACTGTGCCGCAAGCATAAAACATTTTTTCCCTCGGCATTTTTGGTTGAGTTTGGAGTTTTTTTTTTTTTTTTTTTTTTTAAATAGAATTTTGTGAGATGAATGGCAAGTTAGACTTGAAACTTGGCGAGACTAGTGATGATCTCATGTGTGAAATGATCCAGTTTGTGTTTGATTTTTTTTAGGTTTATAAAGATTATATGTTTCAGTGGATTGAATCTCTCTATCTCATTTTTCTATTCAAAATATTTTATGTTAATATTTTATATAAATTCAGTCATGCTTTCTTTATATAATATTGTCACATTCTATATTTATAAGATTTGTTTTATGAGTTATCCTTCACAGTAATTTGCTAAAAATAGTACTTTGTCGATTTTAGATAACTTGTAACAATAAATCCGTTTGGTTTAAAATTGAGATTTAATTCAACGAAACACTTTTGTCATTTTTATTGATTTTTAATTCCTATTTTCCAGTTGCTTATTTGGGATGTGAAACGTACAATTGAGTCATAAATTAAATATTGGATTCAAATTAGAAAACGAAGCATATGAATGATTCATGACACCTCGCCTCATTTATTATTGAATTTTCCTCAACGTAAACTTCTCTTTTACATATTTCATTTATTTTCTTTACTACAAAAATCCTCAAAAATATCTTCTCTTATTATTTATTTGTTTTTATTAACGTTTATCTCCGCTAATATTATTTGTTTTTGTTGTTGCCTCCTTATGGATACGACCGTCCGATCTATATTACTATTGACCCTTTTGTGAGTACATCCGTTAATCACATGGCGATCTAGAAAACAAAGTATTGTTGCTACTTCATCAAACCATGCTGAAATACTTGCATATCGTGAAGCAAGTCAAGAATGTGTATGGTTGAGATCCATGGATCAACACATCTGAGAGATATGCGAATTGAACTCGAATCATGGGAGCCCAACAGTACTATAGGAAGATAATACAGTATGCATCGCTCAAGTCAAAGAAGACTACATCAATAGTGATAAAATAAAACATATCTCACCAAAGTTGTTCTTTTACAATGAACTACAAAAGAAATGTAATATAGATGTTCAACAAATTTGTTTATTCGAGAATCTAGCAGATCTCTTCACCAAAGCACTCTCTACTGCCACATTTGAAACATTAAGTATTGGAATGCACCGACTTAAAGATATTTGATGAATATTGAAGCAGCACCAATGATGTTTACATGAGGGGGAGATTATTACGAACTACGCTCTTTTTTCTTTTAGTTGAGGTTTTTATCCCACTAGGTTTACCTAACAAGGTTTTTAATGAGATAATTTTTCAAAGCGTAATATGATAATAATATTGTACTTTTTTTCCTCATTAGGATTTTTTTTCCCATAGGATTTTTTTTCCCCACATAATTTTTTTCTAGTAAGGTTTTAATGAGACAATTTTTTGTGTGAAAGACATCCAAGAGGAAGTGTTATAAAACTTTAAATGTGGTTGTCTTAACATTACTTTTAAAGTGCTAACTATTAAAAAATGCTATAAAAAATTTTTTATATGGTTAGTATTTTTGTATTCATCATGTAAATGTTGAGAGATTTCTTGAAAATTACCTTTAGCTTACTTGATAAGTTAAAGAATGCCTATACATAGATTTTATTCTTGATGTAAGAAACATACTAACAACAAAGAAAACAGAAAGAGAAAGAGAGAGAAAAGAAAAAGGAAAGAAGAGATAAATTATTAAATAAAAGTATATTATAGTTTAACTTATTTATTAACTATTATTATATTATTTATTTTTTTGTTTTATTATTATTTCTTATAAGATGATTCATAATAAAGTTTCACAACAATTAAATTGTACTTTTTCATCTTAATTTTTATCTTTTTCTAAAAAATCAACAAAATTTATAATTATTTTTTTAAAAATTAACTCAACTCAAACTTAAAAATTTTAACTCAACTCAAACTCAACTCATTAATCAAACACCCTCTTATAATATTATCAAAATAACAACTGCTTTGCGTTTAAAGCCAAAATAATAACAATAATAAAAATAATAATAAGGTACTTTCGTTTTAATTAATCTGTTTGGCCTTGGTTTCTATTCGACCCTCTGTTTGGTTGGCCCAAAAAAAAAAAAAAAAAAAAAAAAAAAAACACTTCCTAGAAACAGACCAAATTCGATAAGGCATTAATCGTTTTCTCAGAAATTGAGATACAGCAATAAACTGCTCGAACGTAATTTCAACCTAGAAAGCAAGGGTTAGAGATTTGACAAAGAAATTCGAAGCGGAAAAGCAGTTTCGCGGAAAATCATTCTCCCGGAAAGTACAGAAATTACATAGAAGTAGTAAATTCAGCTTTTAGCGGTTACCAGAGCACCAGAGAATTTGAAGCACATTTCCACATCCATAAAAAACTTGCCCTAATAGTCATCCAACATTATATTTCTAAAAATAAAAAAAAAGTAAATCCAAATTTATTTGTAGACACTAACGATTCAGATTCAGAATAGAAACGAACGGGTTTCAGACGAAACGGCGCGTATTCTCACGCCCACGTCGCCAATCAGAGTACCTGACCAACGATCAGGCGTTGATCTGGCAAATCAAGCCTTTTTGCCGTCGCCGTGGCTGGATACGTTGTTGGTCATCATCTTTCTGAACTCGTCGAAGTTGACGTCGCCGTCACCATCGCCGTCGCCGTCGACGGAGACGATCATGCGGCGGCAGTCGTCGACGGAGCATTTCATGCCGAGGCGGTTGAGGACGAGGTGGAGCTCGGCGGTGGAAATGAGGCCGTTGTTGTCCTGGTCGTAGAGATCGAAAGCTTCGCGTAGCTCGGAGCTGCCGCCGTCGTCGCAACCCTGGCGGCAAAAGGCGGCGAACTCCTCCAGCGAGATACCGCCGTTGTGGTCGGAATCGAGTTCGTCCATCACGGGCTGGAGGTCTATCGGCTTGACCTCCGTGCCTGGGGCTTTGAGGACGTCGCCGAGCTCCGTGACGGAGATCTTGCCGTCGCCGTTAGTGTCGAAGTGGTTGAACACCTTCTTGATTTCATCGGAGTCCTGGAGGTACAGTGATGGCATCGATTTGTTGGATTCGGTGCTAACTGGATCCGTAGCCATGGTTAAATAGAGTATATTTCTCGCTTTTGGATTCGAAATTGAGACTTGGGACTTGGGAGAGTAAAATGGAGAAGTCCGGTGAGCTATATATATATATATATATATATATATAATCTGGAAGTGTCTACACACACACACGTATAGATAATCCGGAAGTGTCTACACACACACACACACGCAACCAGAGGACGGATCTTGGGGTAAACCGTAGGGGAGAAAATATTTTGGGGCCCACACGATATAACCGTAAGGGGAGGATCTGTGTCCTTTAACCGAAATATAAATATAGAAAACCGTGTGCAAGAAGTGTTAATTTTACGCGGACTAAAATATCAAATTATTATTTTTTTAAATTAAAAAATATTAGGAAAATTAATTTTAATTCTAATTTTTGAGTATCAATTTATATGACATATAAGTTGTCATATTTTTATTAATAAGTATTTAAAATATTCCTATATCAATTGATTGCATTATAAATAAAAATATAATATATGAGTTGGTATTTAAAAAGTTAAGATTTGAATTGATGTCGCTAACATTACGCTGATGTGTATGTGCTTTGCTTGAATAAATGAAAACAAAAGGTAACCACTTTGAAGAGTCTCAAATGGGCAAATAAGTGATGACTTTGAATGGCATAAAAGTGCACACGAGTTTTATTTCAGTCCACAGTTGCTTGGAAGTTGTAATTTAGTGTGATCCATTTATAGGTCTACTTGGTTACTCCTTCTAAAGGCTCTAGTATGCTTCTTGAAAATGTGTGTGTGTTTGCTTGTGTATACCAAAAAGGTGTGAAATTACAGTTTTTGTTTTTTTCGTTTCGTTTTGTTTTGTTTTTTTTGTTTTGTTTTATTATTATTATTATTATTATTATTATTATTTTGTAAATAACTTTTATTCAACAACAGACTCCGTTTGGATCGCGTGTCCATTTAAAAAAAGACAACTTTCTTGTTTAAAAGAGAATGCATTTTTAATTTGAGAATAAGATAGTGTTTGGATGTGTAAAGGGTTTTTTTTTTTTTTTTTTTTTTAAACAAAAGTTGTTTGGAATGAGAATAAAATGGTGTTGGGAATAATGCATTGTAAGAAGATTTCAAAAAGATTCCTTTTCTTTTTCAAAATGGCACAGTATAAAATAAGTTTGAAAATGAAATAATTTTTTTTTTTCAAAATGAGAGAATGATGATAAAAGTTGAGACAAACATGTTTTTGTAAATATTTTCCAATTTCAAAAATTGGATATGTCATCCAAACTTTTAGTTTGTATAAACTTTGGTCTATGTACATTTTTGCATAACTTGAGTGACCTTAAACTATTAAAAACATAGTTACAGTAGTCATATCCATTAATTTTTAGATAGAATCTATTGTTAAGCATAACTTGAGTGACCTTAAACCATTAAATACACCTATCGCAACCAAATTTTTTGCGACCAAAAAATTTGGTTGCAAAAGATAGCCTGCTGCGACCAAGATTTTAGTGGCAAAAAAATTTTGGTTGCCTTTGACATCACATTGCAACCATGTTTTTCTGCAACTAAATCTTTTGGTCGCAAAAATCATATTTGTTGCGACCATTTAATTTTTGGTCGCAAAAAGCTTGGCACCAATGGCCAAAAAAATGGCGAGTGAATAAACATTTCCTTTTTTGGTCCAAGGAAGTTGACTGTCAGCCACCAATATTTTGGTCACAAAACGTCTCATCATTTTAGCAACTAAATTGTTTAGTAATGTTGGTGGCAGAATGTGGTACATTATCTTATGCTAATTACATCGACCAAAACAATGGTCGCAAAAAACTTTTTAACTTGTTTTAGAACAATATATATTCTTAAAAGGATAAATTTCACTTTTTTCCCCCAAAGTTTAGACATTGTCATAAAATACCCCTCGAAGTTCAATATATAATACTTTCCCTTTGAATTGTGAAAAAGTTTACGAATTTCTCCCCTCAATTAAATTTTTTTACCAAAAAATGCATGTAATACTCGTTGGGGGTATTAAATGTGAAATTATGAAGTGGTTATTTGTTGGTAGCATTCGTTAACCTTATTAAATGTGAAGTTACGAAACTGACCATAAAAGAGAGGTCAGCCCTAAATATTAACTTTTAAATCTAATTATTAGGGTATCTTTGAATTTCACACTTATACCCCCAACTCATGCTTCCAACAAATGTCATGTGTATTTTTTCATCAAAAATTTAATTAAGGAGGAAATTCGTAAACTTTTTCACAATTGAAGGGGAAAAAATGTTCCAAATTGAAATTCAAAGGACATTTTGTGACAAAAATTCGGAAGAAAATAGTGAAATTTATCCTTCCAAAAAAGATAATGTTTATTTAAATAACTAATTAATTAAAAATAACCAATGAGGATTAAAATTAATATTTATAAAAGAAAAAATTATTTAAAAAAATGATGCTCTGATTACATCCCCGTTCAACTTTTCAAAGAGTTGTTTTCCCGACTAAAAATTGCAACATTTTTCTTTAAAGGTCGTTAATAGATTAGTGGGGTGGCTTTTTATTTTGAAATGTCGTAGCAAAATATCATAACATCTGTTGCATATCACGATGACATTGTAGCTTTTCTAAAGTAATTTTTATTAAACATTGTAAAAACATTAAAATAATTAATATTTTATCACGTTTCAAACTAAAGTAGTTTTTTGAAAATTTTGAGCAAGTATTGTAGTCATAAGCTAGCAGGATAGAGACTTTAAGAAAGATATGCTACCTACAGTAGAGCTAGATATATTTTAACTAATAGAAATGATGGTTATCCCGTGAAAACTTTAGTCGGGGACGGCTATAATTTTTCCAAGGAAGATTATCCTCAATTAAAACCTCATCACAAGCAACACATTGATGTTTCCATACCTGCAAAACCAATTGCCAACGAGCAATGTAGATTTTCCATTGGACGGAAAACCCAAGCTTTACCAACGAACGCATTTACTTGGCGAAGTGTAATCAAATGAAGAAGTTTGGAACACCTACCGAAGTTTTTAAGCTTTCAACAACAAAAGTTTTTTTGTCTAAGACGCTGTCTTATTTTTTAAAAAAAATTAGGAATAAATTAACTAGTAGTATAACTGAAATATTTAAAATGTTAAATATATAAATATAGGATATGTAAATCGAACATAAGCCATTAATCAAATTCTAGTTCGAAGAGAAAAATGTGCTAAAGTTCTATGGTGTCCCAGTTCCTACACAATTCATATATTTGTTCATACATGAGCAGAGTTTCAAAAATCAACCTTTCTAAACCAAATAATAGCGAGCTTTAAAAAATAAGTGCAGAATGAACCAAAAAAAAAAGTTTTAATTAATCATGTCGTATCCAATCAAAAGATGTATGGTAATTTTTAAATAATTACCCAAGCAATGAGCTTAATACTAAAGGTTCAATATCTAGCAAACGATTCCATGAAATTTATAAAATAAGAAACAAATAAGATTGAATCTAATAAAAGAGGACAAATTAAAGATATGTGATTGTATTTCTGTACTTTTTTGTTTTCTCTTGGTGAACTTTGGAAACATCTTAGTCGTCTCCAACATTCACATTCGGGCATGCATACAACCAAGGAGATCTTTTAATCATGTTTGAAGTCCCAACAAACATGTAACATTCCAAGATTCAAAAGACAAGACGGACAAAGAACATTTAAATAGCCCATGCATTCCTTTAGAACTAATTATTAGACCAAAATGCTGTGTCCTTTCACCAATTATTAGATAAAAAGAAAAGATCCACCTTCTCAACAAGAAGACCAGAGCAAAAGATAGAAAAAGTTGTCATAGATCAAACTCTTAGCTTTTAATAATTTTGATAATTTTAGTGGAATTCTTCAATTCAAATACATCAAATGTTTAAAATAGAAAATTATTTCACAGGTACAAGAATCTTATACTGAAGAAACTGAGAATGCTTCTGAAAATTCTCTTCCATTTGATAAACAAGAGTACACGGTTTTATATACAGAAAAGAAAAACAGGAAACCTAGTTAATAAGGAAATAGGGAAACAAATCAGTATCCCTTTATTCTAGGAAACAAATTAACCTAATAATACACAACAACTAATCCTAAAATTATGGCAGTAACTTCCGGATTTCTACACTCCCCCTCAAGCTAGGTTGTAAATGTTGAGTAAACCTAGCTTGGAGTTGAGATCTTCAAATATCTTTCTGGGCACGGCCTTAGTTAAGATGTCTGCAATCTGTTGGTTGGTTGGGATGTACTGCAGTGATATGATGTCTGCTTCTATCTTCTCCTTGACAAAGTGTCTATCAATCTCTACATGCTTGTCCTGTCATGATGCACCGGATTCTTTGCTATGCTGATCGTGGATTGATTGTCACAGAACATCTTCATGGAGCCTTCAACTGGAATCCTTAGCTCACAGAGTACCCGTTTCAGCCATATTTCCTTCAGAAATACCAAGCGATAGTGCCCTAAATTCTGCTTCCGCGCGCTGCTTCGAGACACAACTGATTGCTTTTTACTCCTCCATGTAACTAGATTACCCAGACATACTTACAATAACCCGAAGTAGATCGTCTGTCCATTACAGAACCAGCCCAATCTGCATCAGTGAATATCTCAATCCTCTTTTTCTCCGTCTTTTTGAAGAATAATCCTTGGCCCGGTGTCATCTTTAGATACCTCAAGATCCTGTAGACTGCCTCCATGTGCTCCTCTGATGGGTTGTTCATGAATTGGCTTACTACACTGACTGCAAAACTGATGTCAGGCCTGGTATGTGACAAATAAATGAGTTTCCCAACCAGTCTTTGATACCTCCCTTTGTCAACTGGTCCACTGTTGTCATTTCCGAGCTTCGAATTGGAATCCATGGGAGTGTCTGCTGGTTTGCACCCAAGCATACATGTTTCCTTCAACAGGTCTAACACGTACTTTCGTCGCTGAGACACCACAATTCCTCTTTTCGACCGTGCTACCTCCATACCAAGAAAGTACTTGAGATTGCCCAGGTCTTTGATCTCAATTTCCTTGGCAAGGAAGTGTTTAAGTTGGAGTATTTCTTCATCTGATCTCCTGTTAGAATGATGTCGTCGACATAGACAATAAGGATTGCCTTTCTTCCGGTGGATGAGTGCTTGACAAACATCGTGTGATCTGCTTGACACTGGATATACCCAACTTTCTTAACTGCTCTGGTGAATCTGTCAAACCATACTCTTGGTGACTGTTTGAGCCCATATAAAGATTTCCTGAGTTTGCAGACCTTGTTGGTGGTGGCTTGAGTATCCATGCCAGGGGGTATCTTCATGTAAACTTCTTCTTCCAAATCCCCATTGAGAAAAGCGTTCTTCACATCCAGCTGATACAATGGCCAGTCTAGGTTGGAGGCAAGTGCGAGTAACACCCGAACTGTATTAAGTTTTGCTACAGGGGCAAAAGTCTCTTGGTAGTCAATTCCGTAAGACTGTGTGAATCCCTTAGCTACAAGCCGTGCTTTAAACCTATTGACACTTCCATCAGCATTGTGTTTGACGGTGAAAATCCACTTGCATCCCACAGGACGTTTTCCCAAAGGTAGCTCAGATATAGTCCAAGTCCCATTCTTTTGTAGAAGCATTAATTTCTTCCCAGACAGCTGCTTTCCACTCAGGTACTCTAAGGGCTTCATGTATTGAACTCGGAACCTGTACTTTGTCAAGACTGCTAACAAAAGTATGGTAACAAGGTGATAGTCCTCCATATGATATAAAGTTGTAAATGGGATGATCAGTGCATGACCTTTTGCCTTTCCTTATGGCAATAGGTCTATCATCAACAGATACCTCGACAGGAGCAGAATCATCAATAGGACTAGTGTTACCTGGTAAACTTTGAGGTTCCAGATTCAGATTGGATTCATGGGTCTGATCAGGTGCCTGCGTTTCCTTCCCTTCTTGAGTTTTGTTTCTCCTAGAATAGACACGTAACTCAGTGGAATCTGCAGGTTGTGTCTGTGGAATGGTTGTTTGAACGACAGGCTGAGACACAGGCTGGATAAGGAAAGGCTCAGACTCAATTGGGATGATAGGAGTAGGAGTTTGACTAGATGACTCTACTGACCTTGTATTAGAAGGGATGAAAGGAGAGGATGAATCCAATCTATCAATATTCCAAAGCTGATATTCTTGAGTAAAGTTCTCCCCCTGAATATAGATTGGTAATAGGGTTTGGTTTCGAAGAAGGAAACATCCATGGAGTTGTAGAATTTTCTTGTGGTTGGAGAATAACATTTATACCCCTTTTGATTTGATGAGTACCCAACGAATATGCATTTGTGGGCTTTTGGATCAAGTTTACCTCTATGTTGGGCATGTATATGGACGAACACAGTACAACCAAAGACTCTCATGGGTAGAGTGGAAAGGATACGGTTATTGGGAAATGAGTGAGAGAAAACTTGACTCGGTGTTTGGAAATGTAGGACTCGAGAAGGCATTCTATTTATTAGATAAGTGGCTGCTAAGACTGCTTCCCCCCAGAAAAATTTGGGAACATGAGTTGTGAACATGAGAGACCTGGCAACTTCTAGGAGGTGTCTATTTTTCCGTTCAGCAATCCCATTTTGTTGGGGTGTGTCGACACAGGAACTCTGATGTATAATTCCCTGACTCTCAAGATAACCCCCCAGAATTGTCTCAAAATATTCTTTTGCATTGTCGGTTTTTAACACTTGTATTTTTGTTTGAAATTGAGTTTGAATCATAGTGTTAAAATTTCTGAAAATTTGACCGACTTCTGACTTTTCTCTCATAAGAAACACCCATGTGATCCTAGAATGATCATCTACAAATGATACAAACCACCTAGTACCTGTAACATTTTTTGTTCTGGATGGTCCCCAAACATCACTATGGATCATTGAAAAAGGATGAGATGCCTTATAAGGTAGACTGTGATAAGAATTACGAACATGCTTTGAAAATTGACATACTTCACATTGGAAACTTTTCGGATTTTTATTATTGAACAACGATGGAAACAATTTTTGAAGGTACACAAAATTTGGATGACCTAGACGATAGTGCCATAACATGATTACACTATCTTTATTGGAATTTTCAAATGAAACTTGACTTTTATTCGACTTACTATTTGACTCAACACACACTGCATTATGAGTTTGTCTTCTAGGAGATTCATCAACCTTAGAAGAAATAGTCCCGAGCACACCTTAGCATTGCCAATCGTCCTCCCCGAATCCAAATCCTGAAATTCACACAGACCCGAGGAAAATTTAGCAATACAATTATGTTCTTGAGTAAGTTTGCTAACTGATAAAAGATTGCAATCCAAATTAGGAACATGGAGCACAGATGTAATGGTTAGGTCCTTTGAAAGAGCAATAGAACCTGTTCCAACCACTTTAGATAGAGATCCATATGCTATTTTCACTGTAAGATTTTCTCGGCACGGATTATAGGTGTGGAATAGGGAGGCATCTCCTGTCATATGATCGGACGCACCCGAGTCTACAATCCAAGGACCTGTTTTTTCAGATTTTACAGTGAGAGCATTCAAGTAATTACCTTTGTGTGCCACACTTCCGGTTCCAATTGTATTGCTGGCTGAATTCTGCTGGGTAAACATCCTCTGCAGTGCTTCTAGTTGATCCTTGCTGAACGGACTGGAGTTAGTTGGTGAACTCTCTTCATCAATGGAAACATGGTTTCCACGGCTTTCTTTGTCAGGAGACGGCTTCCAATCAGCATTTGTAGACCTAGAAGGCTTCAATCGGCAGGCTTCCCGTGGATTTTCCAGCAGTTGTCCCGTGTGTGACCTGTTTTCCGGCAATGGTCACACCATGGTCTTTTCTTCTGCCGGTTATCACTGTTATTGGGCTGAACTCCTCGGGCAGCTAGAGCTTTTCGGTGATAGGAGCAGCAGTGAATTCTCCTAGCATCACTTTCTTCCGACTTCTTCTCGGCGAACCTCAGAAAATGCTTCCCTAATGTTCGGCAATGGTTTCATGCCTAGTATGCGCCCTCGAACCTCATCGAGATTTTTATTGAGCCCCATCAAGAATTTAAAAATTCTTTTCTTCTCAACAATCTCTCGGTATTTGATAGCATCTCCTGCACAGCCCCATTGATGGTCTTCAAAAACATCCAAACGCTGCCAATGACGGGTAAGAAGGTTGTAGTATTGAGTGACGGAAGAATCCCCTTGTCGGAGATCTTGAAGGTGAGTTTCAATCTCAAAAATCTCAGCGGTATTCTCCTTGCTTGAGTAAAATTCCCTCGCTGCCTCCCAGATTTCATGAGCGGTGCCATATAACAAGAAATTCTCGCCAATCTCATTTGTCATTGAATTAATCAGCCATGACATAACCATGCTATTTTCGATCTTCCAGGTTCTAAACTGTGGGTCCTCGGCTTTTGGAGTAGCAACTTCGCCGGTAAGATAATCATCCTTCCCTTTTCCACATATGTACATCAAAACCGATTGTGACCATTGGAGATAATTATTCCCATTCAACTTGTGACCAGTGATTTGAAGGGAAACACCGTCTGCCCCTCCAGGATGGTTGTTGACTGGGATTTCGGAGCTGGAAGTGACTTCTGACATAGAAGAGATCTGTTTTTCCGTGGCCATTCCGTACTTGGTCATCGGAAAAAAATTTAAAGGTTCAGAGGCGGCTCTGATACCATGAAGAAACTGAGAATGCTTCTGAAAATTCTCTTCTATTTGATAAACAAAGTACACGGTTTATATACAGAAAAGAAATAAGAAAGAAAAACAGGAAACCTAGTTAATAAGGAAATAGGGAAACAAATCAGTATCCCTTTATTCTAGGAAACAAATTAACCTAATAATACACAACAGCTAATCCTAAAATTATGGCAGTAACTTCCGGATTTCTACACTTTCAATCCAAGACGGATTAGGAACCATCCTCATCCAGCAGTTGCATACAAACATACATATATATGTATGTATACTCATGGGCACTCATACATATATCCCTCTTAGCATTTGGTCATGCTAATTGATTGGGTCTAAATCGGCATTCCTTGAATCTTGACCCTATATTGTCTCTCTACTTTTACAGTTTACATCTGAAAATATTTTTCCTGTAAAGTGCATGTTGTATGTAGTTGTGGGTGTATTTTAGGTGGTGGTTGGTCCTTCCAATGTGTTGGAATTGGTTCAGCACAATGTTTTTAGAAGAGAAGCATTCCCCTTATAATACCTTCAATTTTAAGAAAAGCCTCCCTCGTTTGACCTAACATAAAAGGGAAAACAGAAATTTGGCTCCCATATAACAAGTAGTTCTTCTACACAAAAAATAAAGGGAAAAGAAAGAAGAAATTGCTTTGCTCTTTAGCCCTATTAGTGGAGGTACCAATTTCATCAAATTCATCTTCACAAAAGCATGGGATTAGCTTTTTTGGTTTGGGGAACCTGTTTCGGACAGTAGTTTTTTTTTTTTGGTTAGGCTTTTGGTAGTGTAAGAAGAGAAATATCAGTTATAGCTTTCATCACTCAAAATTACCAATTTGTTGTATGTTTTTGATGCAGATATGATCCACGAAAGCGTATAACAGCAGCACAAGCTCTAGAGCATGAGTAAGAATGTTTCTACAATGATATAGTTGCTGGTTATTTGCAGAATTAACTTTTACTGTTCGGTGGTCTACTCCTAAAGATTTTCAAATTAAATTCAAGATAAAGAAATCTCATATTTTTGTAGCATAATTTCTGATATCTTCACTCTTGTGTAAGCACTAAAATTCTGATCTGAGATTTTAGTTCTAATGTCACACACACACACGCACAATTTAGGACAACCTGACAGAAATTTGCTTTCGATTTAGCTTCAATATTTGTGTAAGGTCTCGACTTTTTATGCTTGTATCACTTTGTCAGGTTACATGTTTTCACCAGTTTTAATCTTGATTCGATCTCAATTTATTTAATAATTATTTATCATATGCCTATCCACCTATAGATCCTTATCATGAAGGTTGTTAAATTTATGGAAGTGAACACAACTCATGAAGATTTGGAAAGACTGCCAGGACTGTAACTATTCATCAATGACAAATGACATTTTCTTCAGGAAAAAGAAAATAAATAAAAGGAATGCTACATCATGCATCAATTTCACTATTTTCATCTCCTACATTTTGTTTACCTGAGTATCATTTCTGAGTCCTTTATCATCTTGTTTCTCAGGTACTTTCGTATGGAACCTCTACCAGGTCGAAAGTGAGGTTTTCGTCTCTATTTTGAATATTTTTTTTTACTGTGATTTGATCCTTTTTTTAATTTTGTATAGCTATGACAATTTTGAGTAAATACTCATATTTACTAATGTTTTAAAAATGTTTATGAGAACCTAAGAGAAGAAACAGTAGGAAAAACGTTGAAATCAATTTTTGAAACATTCAACTCCGCCAAATTTCGTACATTTTGACTCTATATGTAACATCTACAATGATCAGTGCCCTGGTGCCCCCCCAAGGAGAGAAAGTTGTGAATTATCCTACTCGCCCGGTAGACACAACTACAGACTTTGAAGGGACGACTAGCCTCCAGCCTTCACAACCCGTAAGCTCTATGGTTTACAACTACTTATGTTTTTGTTTTTTCTTTTCCATATCTAAACAATTTGATAAAAGAAAAGTACGTGGAGAGGAGGTCAAGGAGCCCATGGACAGGTAAAACGAAGACTGCCTTGTGACAAGGCTACCTAATCAAGCAAGAGATTGACAAAGAAACTCATTTTTTAGTTCTATCTATGCTGTGGCTTAAAATTGGATGGATGCTTTTAGTTTCTTGTTAGTTCTGTCTTTCTGAGGTTGGGCTGCTAGAGATATTCAATTTAAGATTTACCTCAACAAATTTTCCTTTGCCCACCTTTTGTTGTATTTCTTGCTTGTTTGTTGTCAAAGTTAGTTAACGACGTAAACCGAATAAAAGTTTAGATTGGTGCAGCAAGAATTACAACTAGGATAGGAATTAAACATTCTTTCCGATCTGTCTCTTTCTTGGTCTTGACATGTTATTGTTCTTATTGAGACCCTTGGACAAATAGAATTAAAGAACTATAGGTAGGAATTATGGTTGTTCATATATGGTGCATACCGTGCATGCAAAAGCCTGTGTTAGAACTCCTCCAGGATCTGAAGTGTCGTGGTCAAGAGATTGCACTCTCTTTTGTTTCTTTCTTCTTTTCAGGCTCATTCCAACTGGAAAGTTAATATGGAAAACGGATTCATTCTTAGGTTTAATATCATATCAAGGCATGTGTGCATGCTTATGCTTTGATTCTTTGGACCAGGTATCATCTGGAAATGCAGTTTCTGGAAGCATGCCAGGTGGTCATGGAGTACCCAGTAGAAATGCTGCTCGACCAATAATGGGCATGCAGAGGATGCCACAACAGGGGATGGCAGGTTATAATCTCGCATCTCAGGCAGGAATGGGTGGTGTAATGAACCCTGGTGGCATCCCAATGCAGCGTGGTGGTAATCCACAGGTCCATCAGCAGCAACAGGTATAGCTTTGTTCAGTGACGATTTACTAGCCGAGGTTTTAAATTTTTTTCTTTATTTTATTATTATTTATTTATTATTTTTTTTAATGCATGGCCTGAAATTTTTTCAACAGTTGAGAAGAAAAGATCCTGGAATGGGAATGTACCCTCCACAGCAGAGACAAAGACGGATGTGAGGTAAAGCAGCCATTCTGATTCAGCTGAGTGATGCTAGAAATTTTGTGATCATAAAGGTTTAATCGATTTCCAGGACTGTTTACTACATGCTGTTTGATTCGCCTTTCTGCCCAATAAAGTTTTCATAGTTATATATGTGTATATGTATGTATATGTATCCTTATTGATTATAGCATCAATTGACGTTTCCAAGTCATGGTAAGTAAAATTCTCCATCTGTAAAATGCTCATGCAGGGATTACAGAACAAAGCTGTAGATAATTAATTTAAGAGGTCCATTTGCCGAATACCTGAAAATCAACTCATTCATGACATCGTTTGATTCAAAGATCGGAAAGTTTGGATTCATGAGTTCGAACTATGTCCTTGCTAGAGCCTGAAAGGAGAAAGCTTTCAGTTCTGTTCTGTTGATATGATGGTGGAGCCTAGGCAAAAGCTGCACTCTGGCTTGGTCCCTATATTCGACTTAAACCGACTGAATTTGCACATTTTGTTGCATTTAGGCTGATATAAGCAAGTTTATAATTAATGTAGAATTTTGTATTGATCCCATTAATCTCGGCTAATTCGTAATTCCCAATTGTAGAAATTGGGGGGGGGGGGTGGAGGGAAAGATGAATGTTCTGTGGCAAAAACATTTGATATTATCAACTAACGAGACTTGTATTCTAATGCATGTGGTAACAGAAATATTCGATCGTGTTCTGGCTTTATATTGTCTGACGGTTTTTCCATGTTTTTTCTTTGAGCACGAAGATTGAATTTATGTTTTCTACAGATATATAAAATTTTGGAATAATTTAGTAGATGTACAAAACTTAGAAATTTATATTGAAAAATGATCCTTTTTTTGTTATTTATTTATTTTTTAAGAAAGTGACCGAAGGATATTAAAAGAGGAATTTACCAAAATGACAACCTTAAAAATTGCAATTAGTAAAATTACTCTCTCTTTTAACACTGAAACTACCGACTAAAAAATCGATTGATACGGTATCAATCGTTCTCGGTCGTTACGAAATCATTTTGCTAACATAATTTTTTGGAAGATTGTTTAACAAATAAAAAAAAGTTGATTGATCTATTGACCAATGAAATCAAATAATAAGGAAACCATATAATCATATAAATCTGATTGATGATTTTTAAGAAAAGTCATTTTTCTAATTTTAACACTTGCGACATTTGTTAACATAGAACACTTAAAAAAAATGTCATTTTCCAACTTTCTTAAATTTTTCTTCTGAAAATTATAAAAATAAATAAAAGAAAAGAAAGGTTTGAAGAAATTGTAGACTTCAATCAGCATGAAAGAAAAGACCATGTTAAGAGGTCAGATAAACTAAGTGGGTAAAAAATTTGTGCCAAAGAACAAAGAATGCTGAAAACCCACGTCAACTCGAGCTCTAATGGGAAAAATGATGAATAATTTCAGATCAAGAAAGCTTTTATTTGAAGTTAGTCTATATCACCTTTGTGTTTCTTGGAGGCGCAAAGTTGCAACAACAGGCCAACAATGAAATCAACGGTTACTCAACACGTTAATCAACAGATCTAAAGAGATTTACATAATTTTATGATTTTGTTGAATGGGCTATCATCGTACTAGGAAATTCTCATCGAACTTCAACTTTCAACTTGCTCACCACCTGGTCCCTTACATCCCACTGCATATAGGATCACAGACAAATTAACAATAATTAAACATCTATGTGTGTGTATTTTTTTTTTCTTTATAATTTTCAGGGGAAACAACTAAGTTGTACAAAGGACTGGCACAATTATTACACTTTTGTAGTATCCAAAAATAGAGGGATAAATTGAGAAATAATCAAAACCACGAGGTATTTATGAAAGGGTCAATTTTATAGAATCATAAAACGTTTTCATAGATTAAGCATTAAGCTAATTCTTTCAAAGGGTCAATTACATAATTATACCTCGTGGAGTCATGGTTTTGATTATTTCTCAATTTAAACCTCAATTTTAGATACTATTAAAGTATCCTTTGAATTTTAAAAACTTGTTTCAATTTCATTCCTTGCACATTTTGTAGACGAAAAAAGGGAAATAACTTGACCAAAAATATTTGTGAAAAATATTTTATTCCTTGAGAAAATTTTTTGTGAAATATAAAATTCAAGATCTTTTTACGAAAATGTGTTTGGTGCTAAAGTTTGGATTGTAATATTTGAGTTTGAATTGAATTGTGCGTTTGGTGAGGCATTTGAATTGCTGGAGTTAAAAAGTGAAAAAAGTTGAAACGTATTTGGAAAAAAATATCAATATAGAGTTTGTTTCGTCCGTCTCGAAATTCTATGTAATTTAAAAATAAAAAAAAAAAGAATAATCTTATTTGGACTTAAATATGCAAAGTTATAGACTTTTAAAGTTTGAGTTACAAAATTATGTGAATAGTAAAACTGAAGTTGACTTTTCAGAAAAAGACAAATATTGAATTGTAAATTGTGATCCACCAAACACTTATGTTTTGTTTTCAAATGGATAAAATATGTTCCATAAACTATATCAGGGTTTTTATATTGTTCTGCCCAATTTTTTTCCATTCACAAAGGATATGAAAGACGAAATTGAAATAAGTGTTTCAAATTCAAAAGACACCTTTATAAAAACAAAGGGATAAATTGAAAATAAAAAAACTAGGGAGGTAATTAAAGCCCATAGATAAAATACCTGTAGCTTATTAATTTCCTCGTCTGTGAGTGAACGTTCCATGGAGCGATATGCTATCCTGTAACAGTGACTTGTCATCCCTTTCTTGTTTGTAAAGTTGTCTATCAGTTTCACCTGGAATTCACAAGTAGGTAGTCAAAAGACAGACAATAACAGCGAACATATTTGGCGAAGTTATGAAAAATAGACAAACTTCAAGGTTCATCCTGAGGAACAAAAATCATAACAAGTTGTAGAGGAATGTTCCGGTGAAGAAGTTTAGAAACAATCTTGATCACTTCGGTAGACGGAGGAATGTTTTATGCATCATATTTCTATCTCTCTCAAATTTATAAGAAAAACACATACCTCCTCAACCAGATCTCCAGCAACTGCTCTAACAACTTCACAAAAATTGTTTTCTGTGAAAGATTCATTGATCCAGAAACTAATATCTTTGTAACAAGGAGGATACTGCAAGACGAAAAGGGTGGTAATTTAGTATTTTGCAAGACATTGTCTGCAACTTTACATGTTCAGGAATATAAAAATATACGCATCTATATTTCTCTCTTTTTTTTTTTTTTCCTTGGAGATGTTCAAGAGTTCTGCAACATCACACCAAGTGGTTTTGACGTACAAAATCCCAGAATGCAAACTCTAGTACCTGGTCCTCTTTTAAAAACTGTTTCAAAAACTTTATCATGATTTATAACTATACTGCACAATATTTTTATTATAAAGAGAAGAACAGAAATAAAATTACATGTCCAGACCAAAATTCCCGAGAGCGAGACTCAGAGTGATTAGAGAGGGGGAGCTAAAGAAAGCAAGACACAGAGAGTGAGGGAGGTATGGACAGTAAATAAATAACTCTCATATAATTGATCCGGAAAAAAAAATGGTCTCAAAGTACTCGAAGATCATCTCTTCCAATTACGTGTACCGAATTGGTATTACTAAGCACTATGGTACCAATCCACTGATTTGGTAGAAACACATGCTACCAGGTTGTAGTTTTCTCTTATTTGATTCCAAGTGTTATATAATACATGTCTCCAAATGTACCATGGTGCATGCCTAAAAGAAACAAGTCCCTAATCCATCTTCCCATCTCCACAAACTTTTGGACCAAGAGCTTAAAAACATACAAACTCGTTGAAAAAAAATAAACAAAAATAATAATTAAAAAAAAAAAAAACCCAAACCCAATGAGATTTGGTAATATCTTCAGCTGAATCCCAATTTTAATGGTTTCTATTTTGTTTTGCAAATGAAGGATTTTGGGAACAAGTTGAAGAGTTGTACTGTTTGAATACTTTTACCTTTTAAATCATGTCATTCAAATGACTATTACAACTGATATGCACATAGTGGTGTTTTTTGTAGATATTACCTTGGAAAACGGCTTGAATTTGACACCCAGCTGGCCAGGAAAAACTGTATACCAAAAGTATTAAATTAGAATACCGCACGCACACCAGTTATTTTAACCTTTTGCACAAGCTGATTATTATTTTCTTTTTCTTTCAAGTAGAATTGAAAGAATTGAAGAATTACATAAAGGGGAGGAAATAGCAGGTGCAAAAAAAATTCAGGAACTAGACTACCTGAGATGTAAACCTCTCGTCACTTGACCAAAAAAGGCGTATATCCGGTATGTCAAATAGAACCATTGCTAGCCGCTCTAACCCAAGCCCAAAAGCCCAAGCAACATTATTCTCTTTGCCACTTCTTCTTAGTATTTCTTGCTCTGTCACCCCACATCCCAAAACCTCTAACCAATTCTCCTGAAGGTATAGTAATAAATTATAAGCACTGCTAAAAATGAAGATCTAGCAATACTTCCAAAATTTTTAAAAGTACATGTACTTTGATAAACAAGTTTTAACTTGTTTGAACAATAAAATAAAATCTGATAAAGCCGCTGCATAAGAGAGAAAATCAGGAGCAATGTTTTGAAGGAAGATAGCTTGAAGTTTGAAATAGATACTCAAGACCAAGAAGAGAAGAAAAGGATATGAAATGCCATTTTACGGTATAATCAAAACTACCAGCATACCTGGAAAAAGATCTCAAGTTCAAATGAAGGATTGGTGAAAGGAAAATATGTATCAATCCAACGCATTTCCACAGAACCTGAAAATTTCCACACAATTGACTCGTTGTTAAAAATAAAATAAGCAAAATAATTATAAAAAAAAAGAGTATATTCTTATGATATGTAACGAAATGTTTTAGAGAAATTAAAATTCTCGTCTACTCAGCAAGTCATCCACAAAAAAGTTTCAAAATTACCAAGCCAAAAAAAATATTTTCAAATTTTCTAAAAGATTGCACGATCCATACTATTGAAGCTTCTCTATTTCATTTTGCTATAATTACAGATGCTGAATAGAGTTTTCATCCTCTTTTTTTTTTCTCCAAGAAATGAACTGCGAGTCCATCTATGTCCACCTCCACTACAGCAACACCTGCTACCGTTTACGTCATGTCCCCAACAAAAATTTTAGATTTACCAAATAAGTGGCGTGCCAAACCCTCAAGGCACTCCTTTAAATCTCTAGCTGCAACAGATGTGCCATCCACTCCAGATCCGTCCCAATCATTCGGAGAAAAGACCCGAACACCCTCCATCTGTGAGCAAGAAACAATGAGCAAGAAACAAATATATGACACAAGATAATGACATTCATGAGAAAAGATCGGAACCAATTGCTTATGCCACATTACAAGTCTTTAAACGTGTAATTGTCTGGGTGAATGCGCATGTCAAATTTAGAGCTTTGAGAACAAACTATAGTGTGAAAGAACAGCCTATATCTGGAGGGAAAGTTGCAGAAAATTCTTGGCAGTTTCTATTTTGAGGCAAAAGACTGTCAATATGTTTGGGAATCGAGGGTTTCATTTTGGAATGAAAGAACCCTTACATTACAAAACCACTTTTGTTTTCCTGTTTAACACCATGCAAGAATTGTGTCATACAATGTCACACATTGGCCCCAGCCGAAAATTACACAAGAAACTGGTTCCCTGTACTGTACTGGGCATAAAAGAAGCTAAATTGCATAAAATTCGGATTGAAGATAATAGAAACCTGATGGAAAACAGGGTAATGAGTTGAGTCAATGGAGTCCCTACGATAGACATCCCCTGTAACAAGGAAATGAGTGTGTCCTTCTCTTAACAGTTCCGCCTGATGAGCACTTGTATGGCACCTCAAAACTGTTCGGGAGTCAGCGTAATACGTATCGTTATAGCTTCGGCTTACATGATCAGCAGGAACAAGCACATCATCAAAGTTCTGCAAGGAGTAGGTTTAGCATTACAACGAAACATTATGGATACAACAAATACCCATCTACACTTGCACTCCTCAAAAGGATCGGCTATTAGGAAAGATGAGAGTATAAGGACAGAAACACAGTCAACTAACTCAAAAAGAACAGTCAGAAAAAACATAATGTCTTGAAAGTTTTATCTCTTGCAAGACTAAAGTAATGTAAAATTCATTCTGGATCTTGGTACTTAAAAACAGATAATTTCTTTTGGTCTAATCCATCAACAAAGTTTTTTCATAATTGAGAAGCAAGAGTTTTATTGAAATGGCAAAATTAAAAGCAATTCTGAGGGGAGAAAAAAGTACAACTATGCGTGAAAAAATTCCAAACAAATAAAAGCAAGTTACACAAAACAATTAAACAACATTCTGCCAAAGGAATACAAAAGGTATCCTCTAAGCATTAAAGTAATACAAAAATAAAACAGAAACATAAAACAAAAGTACATAGGGAAAGCTGAATTATAAAAAATAAAAATAAAAAAAAGAAGAAGAAGAAGAAGACATAGAAGGCACAGTAATCATCTTCCTAATACATCTTTCCAGTTTAGAATGGTCAAGGAGAAAGGAAACTCCATTAAAGCCTTATTTGTCGATGCTCATAGCGATTTAAGAACACGCCAATTCTTAAAACTCAGATAATGGAAAATTCCTGATCTCCTTTCCAGTGGAGCTCTGTTTAATGCATAAACTTTTTTTTTTTTTTCCCCTATAATAAAAAAAAAAAAAAAAAAAAAAAAAGCCTTTTCATTGATTATAAATCAATTACAAGGA
The DNA here is from genome assembly GCA_009761775.1 of Ficus carica. Classification (NCBI taxonomy): domain Eukaryota; kingdom Viridiplantae; phylum Streptophyta; class Magnoliopsida; order Rosales; family Moraceae; genus Ficus; species Ficus carica. Next base: position 118,258 of record VYVB01000567.1, read on the forward strand.
AAGAGGATGAGAAATCCTCAACAACAAAGAGACAACAGAAGATAAAAATTAAGCCATACAAAAATTAAACTGACAATCTAGGTATCTCTAAACAATTCTAATCCTCAGACACCCACTATCCACCAATTACATCCATCCAATTTAAAATGATCAAGGAGAATGGAAAGTCCTTGAGTGCTTTATCTGTTGAAGCCCATAAGGAGGCTAAATATTTAGCCTTTTCAAAATATCAATCAATTCCATACTCCTTTCCTCAAAAATCCTAGAATTTCTATCCATCCAAATGGTCCATAATAAAGATAGCACCTCCATCTCCACCGAACTTTTGCTTTTTTATTGGACCCCAATCCCACCATGTCCTCCACCATCAACGATTGACAATTGCGCTGGAAAGACCCACAAGAATCCCGCTTCCTTTAGCAATATCTTCCATAAGGTACTCGCCACTTCACAATGAAGCATCAAGTGATCTAATGTTTCGCTGTCGTTCCTGCAGAGAATACACCAAGAAGGAGACAGTGCCGGATGAGGATTTCTCCTCTGGACCATTCCACAAGTGTTAATCTTACCATGAAATACCAGCCATGCAAATACTTTGACCCTATAGGGAACACTAGATTTCCATATGAAACTTAAGGGTTCAAACTTTGGTATTTCGGGGTTATCCAGTAAGGAAAGAAAAAAGGACTTGCAAGTAAATCCTGATGAATCACACTCCCATACCCTACAATATGGCCTCGACCCATTTTGTGAAAAAGAATGGATCCTTAACAGCAAAGATTGCATCTCCTCAGCCTCCCTATTATTGAGCCCTCTCCTAAACCCAAAATCCCAACCTAAATCATTATTTGCATCAGTAGACAAAATATCGGCTATAAACACATTAGGGAAAACAGATAGTCTAAATAACAGAGGGAATGAAGACTCAAAGGTTGTGTCTCCGCACCAAACATCTTTCCAGAACATGAATCGATTCCCCACTCCCACTCTCAAGGAAATATATTTAAGAAATGCTTGCAAACCCTCAGATATAAATTTCCAAGGATTTCTAAAGATCCCCTGCTTACCACATTCGAGTCCCAACCTTTTGATTGAATTGCCATGTTTAATGCATAAACTTAAAACTACTTTCCTCACAAATGGACATACAAAAAAGACAAACAATGATACAGGCATCAAAGCAGCAAGGCCATTCTTGCATTTATTAGATTAAAATATGTATCCCTATATGTAATTAAGAATATGTCCTAAGAGTCTTCCAATGTTCAGAGCAGCCACAAAAACGAGAAGACACAATAACAAATATATTACCAAGCACCCCCAAAAAAATTTTAAAAAAATAATAAATAAATAATAAATAAAAATCTCACAACTATGGAATAGTAAATCAACAAGGTTATATAAACATAAACATATACATACATATATTCATTTATTTATGTATTCTGCAAGACATGTAGAGCCAAAGTTGACAACTTGAGCGTTGCCCCGACTGGGCCAAAACTCTAGTAAAATATTTACTGATCCTTGACCTACCTGCTTCAAAGAAACCAGTGGACATAGGTCATCAAATTTATCAAACTTGTTGGAGTAATTGGTATCGAAGTACTCGTATATTGCATTCTTCAAGATTCCAATCGGGTGCCTATCTCTTCTGTGGAGTTGCATTCCAAGTTTAGCAAAAATTGTATCCGGAATGTTGTTCGTAGGATCATCCCTAACCACATCTACAAAACCAATAATCCAAACATGCATAAGGAATAAATGATTCATTTTTTTCTTTTTCCATTGAGTAGAAATAGTAGGGTACAAAGAAGTGCAAATTATGAGTTGTGCAAAAAAATGGTTTGAAAATGGTTGTCAACTGTTCCAACAATACTATGAAAGATGCCACATGGAAGGGCAACCAGATAGTAGATAAAATGGGTGAAAATAAGGAATTTGTACACAAGTATCATAAGTAATTGAGCATGAAAATACAAACCATTGTTTTGAAAGAAAAGGACAGAACTGGCAATACAAATTTTCAATGTGTGTAAACATTCATCGTACTAGTCCATTTAAGGTTGCACCACTTCTGAAAAGAACCAATCCAGTACAAAGAACTCTGCAGAACCAAACTTGTGTTCTAATTAAAAATATCATACAGTATCATTTCAGACAAAAGAAGCTGTCAACTTCAGACCAACTTAGGACATAAATTTGAACTAAATGCCACATTAACTTTGAATAGCAAAGCAAACCCAAAACAGTTTATACAGTTAAGAAATCGGACCAACCCACATCAGAAAAGGAGATAAGTTACCATCTCTAGCAATCTTGACCCCACCAAGCTCCAGCACTGAAACCACTGGCTGTCTCCACTTCTTCCTCTTCAGCTTATGAGGAGAAATGACAGTAGTGGACGCCGAGGAGAAAGGTGCAAAGAGAGTGAAACTTCTCAGACTTCTTTGGAGAGAGATTGGAGTACTAGAGAAGCGAAGGGCTTGCGCAAAGGAGAAAGCTGCAGCCATGGTTGTCGCAAACGTGCAGGGTGCCTGCAACTATGGCTAGATTAGCAATTATATTACGTTCTTTTAAGTACAAAAATAAAGCCTTCAAGTAAAAATTTGGTATAATTACAATAGAAACATATCAAACAGTCTCTCACTGAAACCTCTTTTTATTCTAGAAAATAAATACCAGGACACTGTCTGCACTCATGTTAGCCCATGTTGTAGGTCAATATCTAAGCACGACAATATTAATAGACTGACACTAAACCTGGCAGACAACAATTATAAGTGATAGCCACATAAAAATGCAAAGAAATAGAAAACCATATAAGCACTTCAATGTTTTCTGAGCACCACACTAGTTTCCACTATGTCTAAAAGTATTCGTCCACAAAAGTTTTCTGGAATTTCAGAATTTATAAACCAATGTACTTTCGAATATAGTTGCTACTTCACTAATAGTACATACTTGCTTTGGTTTATCTATGTGCATTACTGCTAGCTAGGCTGTTCAATCTCTCTTAGGAATCAGAATGATGGGAGTCAAAACACAAACACACACACAAACACACACACACAAATGGGCCGTTCTATCTCTCGTGGGAATTGGGAGGTGGGAGTTGGAACACACACACACATGACACATTTATTTGGTTTTTTTCCAAAGCAACAAAAGTACCATTACGTTCCAAGGACTAGTCCATCACGTTATTAGCTTCTGAATTTCCCACCTCTACATTGTCCTACACATTCTTCTTTTTTTGTTTGATTAATTCGCCACCTAGATATAGTAGGAAGTTTATCACATCTTAAGAGCTGGAAAACAGCCCAAATATAAAAATTTGCTTTGCATCAACGTCTCAACTAAATGACGCTAAATTTAGCTTGTACAGTCCTTAGATCACTTTTTTCAATTATTCTTTGCGTTTGACTCCTGAAAGTCTTTTTCGCAAGGTGACTCAAACTAGTGTTCTTCCAGCTGCAAAGATGCTTCTAGTTTTGTCAACACACACACACACACAACACACACACACACACACACACACATATTTATATATAAACTCGACAACATCAAATCATTTGTTACCCAAGTTGTGAGTTCTTCAATCTTCCAATAACTTTGCTTCTGTTATACCACTTCAAAAAATTAAAAAAATTAAATTAAAATAAAATAAAATAAAACTCAAAGATTAGGAGATAGAACCTTGAGGATTAGCTTCGAAAATCGCAAAGTTTGTCTGATTATTATCCTTTTATCTTCTGTTCTGGGTCTAGTCTTCCATGGAAGAAGGGAACACCAAACGGAGAGAGACTCAGAACTCGTTGGGAGTTTTGGATGAGCCGCGGCAAGTGAGAGATATGGAAGGACTTTTTGCACGTATAGCCCCTCCAAATAAAGCTCCACTCAGTTTTAAACCAAAAAGACCAAAAAACCCCTCCCTTCCAAATCTGAAGTCTGTCAATATCCCGAACCTCATTAATTAGCCAAAGAAACAAAAAAAAAAAAAAAAAAAACCGAACTGACCACACTCTCCCTTCCTCTTACCGCGCCTCCCAACAGCAAGCCGCCGCCGTCCGGTGACGTCCTCAGTCGCGCCTCCTCTTCTCCGGCGTCTCTCCTCAGCCGCGCATCCCGACCGTCGCCAGCCTCCCCCACAAACTTCTCCTCTGTCCTCCGTGCCGGCCGACTCTTTTTTTTTTTTGGCCAAATTATATTTTTCCCCCTGAACTTTAGGCATTGTCACAAAATGCCCTCGAAATTTTAATTTGTAACATTCTTTCCCTTAAACTTTAAAAAAGTTTATGAATTTTCTCCTTCAATTAATTTTTGACAAAAAAATTATATATAATACTCATTTAAAGTATGAGTTGCGGATATTAAATATGAAATGCTTATAATTAAGTTAAAAGAGTAAGGGGGTATTTAGTGTTTGAGTTGAGATTTTTAAGTTTGAATAGTAATTTTTGTTGACTTTTTCAGAAAAGACAAAAAACTTTTTCAGAAAAAGACAAAAATTGAGTTGAAAAATTTGAGTTTGAGTGAGTGAACAAAACGGACCCTAAATATTTATGGCTAATTATCATTTTTTTTTTCCATATCTCTCTTTTATAGGGACGGTTTGCAAATTTAACCTTAAAAAGGCCCTTTCATTACATGACTAACCTTCAATGAAAAAGCTTTAATTGATGACCCCCACTTTTAATGAAAATTTTGTATCCTCTAGAACACTCTTTTTGTAAAAATAATTATTAAATATAAAAAGATGACAAATCATCCCATTAAAAAAAAATCTTCTTCTTCCTCAAAAAACCCACGTTCCTTAAAAAAAAAAAAAAAAAAAAAAAAAAAAAAAACTCTCACCATCTCTATCATCTCTCATCCCCTTTTCCATCATTGTCACCACCATTGTATCACCGTCATCCATATATTCCGGCCGACATACTCTACATGTTCATATCATGAGTATTTCTTGAGAGAAGTAAAGATTGAAAAGTTTTGAAGAGTTCCAAATTTTTTAGGAATCAAGCTTCAAATTGAGTATGTTAATCTTAAACCATTTTTTTTTTTTTTTGCTTGAAATTATTGTGCAAAGTATGGGTATTTAGATTTTGGAGTTTAAGTTGGAAAAACAACAAGATTCGTCTTCTTTGCATCCTTTTTTTTTTTTTTTAATTTGAAATTTTGAGGGGGGAAAAAAACGGAGACGAACAGTTAGGGAAAACCATACAGACCTTTTGACCGTCGGACCTATTTTGTCGATTGGTATGGTTGGGACGGTCAATACAATCATCTCGGTCAGTATTGGCTGGAATTTCAACTATAAGGAATTTCTAACCGTGAACGCTCGGCCTTACTAGCCCTTCCGACTGTTTGGACAATATATACGGTCTTTTCATTTATTTTTCATATTCTTTTAAAGTAATTATTATTATTATTATTATTATTTTAGGAAAATTACTGAGATTGTTATTATCGATTTGATAGAGAATGGAAGAAAAAGAATATAGTTCTTACAAATGGTGTCCCAAGAATAAGGAATTGAATAGCATAGTATTATTGGATGATCTAATTAAGGTAAAATATTCTGAGATTGTTGATTGCATATTTGAAAGGCTTATCGTTAGTCGAAGGAGTACAGATTTAAAACTAAGTTACATCCCTTTGGTTTCAATAGAACCAGAACCTAAGTTTATTTTGGATGATTTTGATGCAAAGTGTTATCTTTTGGACTGCTATATATGCTATATCACAATGTAGAAGCGTAATATATGTTGAGCTCATAAAAAAGATCGAAAGTGGTGAAGCAAATGACAAAGAGAGACTTGATGTTGAAGGAAATGAAGGACTTCATAATTTAAAGGATGAAATCATTGAAAAAGACTATTTTGATAAAGACATAGAGGAACCCATGGTGTATGATGCTGCTTTTGCAAAAGGCTGTGAGGGTGACCGCCTAGAAGAAACTACATTAGAGGAAACTTTCCTCCAAGAAACAACGGCTTTTGCTCCAACACCAAAACAAAAACCTTCATGTGGAGAACAAGATATTGTGGTGGATCATTGTGAACCATTAGCGATACATGATGGTTATGTGTCTTTCAACTTCTATGATGGTATGGGTATTGCAATTGGTCAAGAATTTGCGAGCAAGAGTGAGGTGAAGAATTTGGTAATCAATGCTTCATTGAAAGCTTTTTTTGATTTTCACATAGTCAAGTCTACTACGAAGTTATTTGTGGTGAAATACGTAATTCAAGATTGCAAGTGGGCATTGCGAGCAGCAAAGATCAAGAACTCGGATCATTTCTCCCTCCGAACATACTACAATATGCACACTCGCTCTACTAGTTCGCTGGATGTGAGGAATAGGCAAGCAACGGTAGAGTTAGTTGCAGATATGTTGAGAAAGGAGTTCCCAGGAAAGCTTGACACACCGGCTCCAAGTAGAGTAGTGGACATGATGAGAAATCGTAGGGTGTCAATATCATACCACAAAGCTTGGAGGGGCAAACAGAAAGCTGCAAGTGATGTTTGGGGGGCACCAGAGCATAGTTTCAAGTTGCTTCCTAGTTATTTTCACATGATGAAGATTGTGAATCCTAGCACAATCACACATTTGTTGGTGGACAATGATCAAATATTCAAATACTTTTTCATCGCATTAGTGGCGTGTATTGAAGGGTTCAAGGCAATGAGGAAGGTTATTGCGGTGGATGAGACTTTTCTAAAAACCAAATACAAAGGGACATTGATTATTGCCAATGCTCAAGATGGGAACTACCATCAATATCCACTAGCTTTTGGAGCAGTTGACTCTGAAAATGACAACTCGTGGAAATGGTTCATGCTTAAACTTCAAGAATTCATACTTAATGATGAGGATTTGGTCATCATTTCAAATAGGCACCAAAGAATCCGAAATGCAGTCGCCGATGTATACAAGAAGTCTCAACATGGGTTTTGTGCATGGCACATCTTTCAAAATATCATATCACACTTAATTGAGAATCCCATGCTAAAGCTGCCAAGGGCAAGGGCAAGGTGAAGGTGAAGGATGCCGTTGTCACGAAGTTCATGCAAGTTGCAGCGGCATATACAGCGCAAGAGCTCAAGAAACGATATGGCGAACTAAAGAATATGTATCCAATTGCACCCGAGTATCTTGAAGACAATGTTGATGTTAACAAATGGGGTAGATGCTACTTCACAGGTTTGCGATACAACATCTTGACTACTACTGATGCCGAGAGCATCAATAACGTGTTAAAAAAGGCTAGAACATATCCTTTTCTACCTTTGATTGATGCGATAGTGAATAAAATTTATGAATGGTTCAACAAACACCGAAAGGACTCGAGTCTCAAATCTTTATCGCAGCTTTTAACTCCGATTGTATAGAAAGCATTGCACACGAGATACAAAGAGTCAACAATCCTAAAAATTCAAGAACTGAATAGGACCGTACTCGAGTACTTTGTCACAGGGTCGAATGGTAGTTGCTTGGTTGATCTTAGGAGGGGAACATGCACTTGTAAAGTGTTTGACATTGACAAGTTTCCGTGTGTATATGTCATAGCCACCCTTTTTACTGATCATGATTTCCTCTTTAAGGAATATGAATGTTTATGTGAAATACCTGATCTGATTTTATCAGGATAAATTGAGTTCTTATAATATTATAAGACTCAATAATAGTTTACTTAGCCGAGCATGAGGCCTTTTGATGAAAAAGGACAGAATAAGGATTTATGATTTTATTCCGATCAACGTTTGACCAGAATGATCTAGGATATGATTAAGACGGTACTGCAGTATAATAAGCAGTATGAAAATTATACTACAAGAAATCGTCATTACAGATGAAAAAGTAAGAATAAGGTATGAGACCACTTTAGAAAAATCAAGCACAATATTTAGAGCAATAAGGATTAAGTGGCTTCAAGTCCTAAGAAAAAACATACATGCAGTCCAGTTAAGTGCAGATAAATTCTGAACTGCAGTTTAGTACAACTGTACTGTTATTAGTTGTAAAACAATATTAGCAATATCTGAGTTATTAAGAAATGGACTGCATATTAAGGAAAGTACCAAACATGGTCTTATTTGGTGACACCTCATTAAAGATAAATAAGTAATTTTTGGAATTAAAAATTAATTGGATAATTATGCATTAATTGGGAGCAAAGTGGCTCCACCATGGCCGGCCACCTCAAGGGGGTATTTGGCAAATATTTTGCTTTTAAGGTTAGATGTGCAATTTTAGGAATAAAAATAATTCTAGAAAATTAATTAATTTTCACCTATAAATAGGTGATGTTGGGGTTGTGGTGAACCATTTAGTTGAACCCCAAAAATTTTAGTCCATTCTCAACTCTCCCTCTCACCCTTAGGAACCGAAGAAAAAAAAAAAAAAAAAAAAAAAGAGGAAAGTGGCCGGTTGTGTGTGAGTGAAGTAAGGAAGAAAATTTCTCAATCTAAGGTGTAGATCCACTCTTCAAGATTTAGAGGTAATCCTTTTAATCCCCTAAGCATTCAATTAAGTTTTGATCAAGG